>PVHY01024238.1:0-19891 GCA_004024945.1 Uropsilus gracilis
CCACTGTCCCCGCTCCTGCCCCCCCACCTAGCAGTCGGCGCCGGCTTTCTGCCCCGGTGGGGATCGGGCTCCCGGCCACCTGGGAGGCCAGGAGGTGGCCCCGGCCAGGGCCTGCGCACGCCTGGCCTGCCTGACCGCACCCCGCACCCCGCAGACCCCGCCAGAGACACCTGCAGGCCGGCGGGGCCCATCCTCCCCTGCCCGCGTGTTCAGGCCCCACGGCAGGCCCCGAGCGGGCGGCCGGGTCACCCCCGTCCACGCGTGGGGCGTGGGGCGTGGCCCTGCCAGCCCGTCTCCGCCGGTGGGGCCCGCGCCTGCGAGTAGCCCTGCCAGGAGGCTCCTGGCCGGGGGCGGGGGCGGGGGTCCGTCCGTGGGCGGCCGCCATCCCTGCGGTCTCTAGGTGGCCGCGGCCGAGCACAGGGTTTCCACCCGGCGCCGCGTCCCCTGCGCCCCGGCCGCCTTGGCCTGAGGTCCGGGACCGCCCTGTGGGGGGGATGGGCGCGCCGGGCACCCTGGGGGAGACAGGTCCCCGGAGACCACCGACGGATGGACGGACAGGCGGCCACGTGGGCGGGGTCCTGCCTGCCCGGCTCCACACTTGCAGCTGAACTTCCCTGGGGTGGGGGTGGGGCCAGGGGGCCCTCTGTGACCTCTTGGTGGCATCAGGCGAGGCCTCCAGCTGCGCGGTCTCCGCGAGGCACCCGGGCCACTAACCCGCGTGCTCCCTCCCGTTGGTTGCAGCGCCCTGGAGGCCGCCGTGTCCCTGGGGGGCCAGGACCTGACCCCCTTCTACGGTCTGGTGGCCGGTGGCAGGGAAGGGAGATTCTACCGGGTAACTGTCCTTGGAGAAAACCCCTGCGGTGACCGCCAGTTCCAAGGGTCACTGACAAGGGGGCGGGGCCAACCACCCAGAGCCCCACCCGCCCCTCCCCCTGGCGCCCCTCCCCCCGGCACCCCTCCCCCACACCCTCCCCATGCCCCTCCCCCACATCCCTCCCCCGCCGCCCCTCCCTCCGGGCGCCCCTCCCTGGGTGAGCTGGCCAGACCCTAGGGGGTGTTCTCGGGGCTCCCGCGGCCTCCGCAGCTGGGCCCGGCCAGAGACTGCCCGCTCGCCTCGCAGGAGCTGGAGGACTACTTCTACTACTCGCAGCTCCGCAGTCAGGGCATCGACACGACGGAGACCAGGGAGGTGTCGGAGCACATCTGCCTGTCGGAGCTGCCCTTCGTCATGAGGGCCATCGGCTTCTACCCGTCCGAGGAGAAGGTAGGGCCGGGGCCGGGACCGGAGCCCCGCGAGCAGGGCCGTCTTTAAGGGACGACCGTGGAACGATCGCTACAGGGCAACGCAGACGTCACATGACTCTGCCTGAACCGATGGGTGCCCGGGCTTGGGACACCTGGCAGCAAGAAGCCCTCATCCGTGGGGCTGGAGGTGGGCACCGGGTGGCTCTGCAGACGAGACACCTTGGCCCTGGATGCTGCGGACCAGCCCCGGGGGTTCAGAGAGGCCAGGCCTGCGAAGCCCGGACAGAGCTCAGCAGGGGCTGGTTGCCATCAGCGTGGCTAGCGCGGCGGGCTGCCTGGAGGAGGTGGCACTCACCGGGCTGGAAGCTCCGGAGAGGCAGCCAGTCTCTCCTCCTGTCCTCCCCAAACTGCCCCCGCTGCGGAGGGCCAGCAGCAGCAGGCCAGGGGAGCAGTTCCATGGAGGGTCTTACTGTTTTGTGTTTTCCTGGCTGAGAACTTAGCGTGTTTCTTCGTAGAAAGTTTGGAAAAGATGCCAGAGTGGAAAGAAGGAAATAGTGATTTCCAGTCCCACCACCCATCTACCCCGTCAGCTATTAGTGTTTTCACGGATTTTGCGTCACATGTATTTATTTATGATTTTAAATTCTTTTTTCTTTTTGAGACCAGGTCTCACTAATTTTGCCCGTGGAACCACAGGCTCTCGTTGCCCAGGGTACCACGGACTCAAGCCATCCCCAGCCTCAGCTTCCCAGGTAGCTGGGATGACAGGTGCGCGCCACCACACCCAGCTATTTTTTGGGACTAGGTCTCGCTACGGGCCCCAGGCGGGACTCGAACCGTGATCCCTAGCCCCGGCTGCTTCATAGGCTGAAGCTTACAGGCTTGAGCCACCATGCCCGGCCCTGATTTTAAATTCTGTATATTATCTATATACGTATATAAAATTTATATATAAGATTGTAGAATACCCTATTGGATACATTTTTGTTTCTTTCACTTAATATTATGTCGAGCATTTTTCCTTTTTTTTTTTTAAAGCAATTTCCTGAACACATGACTTTTAAGGACTCTGTATTCATTTCTTACCATCTCTGGATTTAGAAAATCTGGAAAAATCCCCCCTTGAGTGACAAGGGGGTCACTCAAGCCATCACGGTTATGTTTTGGGGGCCTGCTGGTGTTAGACACAGGTCTAGCTTTTTAAACACAGAGTGGATGCCCTCCAGGGGAAAGGGGTGTGTTGTGTGTGTGTAGGTATGTGTGTGCACAAGTGTATCTGTAGCTGTGGGTGTCTCTGTGTGGAGATCCGTGTTTCTATGGCCGTGTTCCCAGCAGCTGCTATTTTGTGGCAAAAACTCCTTGACAGTATACTCCCCCCTCAGCTTTATTAAGATGTAGTTGCATCTAGCACTCCTGAAGCACGAGGCGTGTAGGTGCACGTGAGGGTTCTCTCTCTGTATGTCAGGAAAAGACGGTCACCATCGGCTTAACCAACGTGCCCTCCACTCTGCATAGTTGCTATTTGTGTGTGTGGTGAGGACTTTGGAAATTTCCTTTCTCAGCCACTTTCAGCCTGCAGTTGGGTGCTCACTGTGGCCACCACCGGCTCTTTTATTCCCGCTGCTGACTCATCTGACAAGTGGGAGTTCATACCCTCCGGCCCAGGCTTCAACCCTCCCGCCCCAGCAGCCATCAATCTGCTTTCTGTTTCTGCGAGTTGTTGTAAATGGCAGGTGCTTCCTCTTTTTCAAGGCTGTGTAATATTCCACTCGCCCTCTGCGGCGCCCTGGGCAGCAACACTGTGGTCTGTGGTGGACTGAGTGTGCCCTGGTGACCCCTCTGCAGGTCAGCGTGCCTGCCCAGGTTCCTCAATGGTAGGCACACCCCGTCAACATTCTCATGCCAGCCTTCACCTGACGACAGTGTTCTTCCAGTATACTCTACCTTCGAGCAATGCTTGGCGGTGTACGCCTCTCCCCCTATCCGCTTCCTCAGGCTGTTCCCGTTTTGATGGTTGTAATGCTGCGGTGCTTGTGTGGGTGCAGACATCACTCTGGGAAAGCGATTTCGTGTCCCTCAGAGCTGGACGCAGCGGCGGGATGGCTGCGTCCTGCACTAGCTCTGTCTTTACTCCTTCCTTCCGTCCCAGTGCATGCTCCCAGTAGGGGGCCAGGGTTCCTTTCCCTCCACCACTGCCTGCCCGCTTGGGCCACCTCTTGTCTCCTTGATGACCTATCCAAGCTGGACCGCGGCGGCCGCTCTCCGTGGCTTCCGCCACGCGCTTGTGGGCCACTTAAATATCTTCTCTGGTAAAGTATCTATTCAGCTCTGCCCTTCCCTTCCCTTCCCTTGACTAGGTCTCGCAGTGTTGTCCGGGGTAGTCCCGATCCTGTGGACTCGTGATCCTCAGCCTCCCAGGTTGCTGGGGTTACAGGTGCACGCCACCACGCCCGGCTTTCAGTTATGTTACCACTGCCCGTTTTCCATCGGCATCTCTGGCGGTGCTTGGCCCGTCTGCTGTCGAGCCGTGTGAGCACCTTGTCGGTGGCCGTGAAGCCTCGTCAGGCGTGGGGTCTGCGGTTCTTCTCTCCCGCTCCACAGGCGCACGTTGGCGGGCCCCGGGGCCGGCTGCGGTGTGTGGCCATGGGGGCCGTGACGAGCGTGTCTGGCCCCTGGCACACGCCTCCAGCCCGTGCCCAGGATGCTGGAGCTGCCGCGGAGAACAGGAGCGCTGAGAGCCGATTGTCCTTTCCGAGACGGGGCCTTTTCCTTGTCCTCCGGCCGGCGTGTCCAGCCCCCAGCCTGGCTCTCCTGGCTCAGCCGCTGGCCACCGTGGCGAGGTGACATCACCCGTTACTGTGCGCCCCAGGGAGGACCGGGAGGCGACTCGCTCTCCAAACAGCGTCTGGAGAAACGAGCTGTGGGAGCCCGTGGCCTGCGTCTTGAGCAAGGGCCCGGGGGTCCTGCTGGCTCCGCGGGCTTTGACCAGTGACCGCTTCATAGAAGGACTTGGCCAGAAACAGAAGCCACGGCCGAGAACGCGGGTGCCACCCCCTGGTGCTGTGTTTCCCAAGCCGTGCCCAGCCTGGCAGACCTGGAGCGGTTGCTCCAACGTCAGCTGCCCAGACCCCAGCCCAGATCCAGCCGTGGAAGGAGCCCTCAGGCCCGGGACGGGGGGAGGGGGCCCTCACAGGTCATCAGTTCAGGGAGAAGCTTCCTGTGCTTCCAAGGCCACGGCAGCCGCCCGCGGCGCCTCAGGCTCCCGCCCACGGGAAGGTCGCAGGCCAGCCTCTCCCATCTGTGCCGGGCTGAAGGACCCCAGTGTCACCTTCCCACATCCTGGCCTCCGGCTGTGCACTCCCAGAAGGCCGTGGCGGGGGAGGGGGGCCAGTTGTCTGACCTCACGGTTGGCGCCGCCCCTGCTAGAACCAGCGGCTGTTTTCAGTTTTCTCGAGTCATCCTGTGAAGCCGCGTCCTGCGACCGTCCAGACATCAAGAAACGGACGGCGAGGGGTCGCTCAGGGCTCGTGCGCTTGTCCACGCACCCTCTGTCGGTGGGCAACCATCCAGGTGCCCACCGTGCTGCCCGCCTCCTCCCAGGTGCTGCAGAGGGGGCCCGGCCACGAGAAGTGATGAGCCCGTCAGAACCGTGCTGAGGGCGAGAGAACCCCGCAGGGAAGTGCCGGCCTGGCATAGGCGCCAGCGGGCGGCCCTGAGCGTTGCTTGCACACCAAGACAAGACCATCGCATGGTGTGAGCTCGTCGCTGGCCCCGCTGCCCCCGCCTCCCCCAGAGCCCCCCAGGTCGGGCTTTTCATCCTCTTTGAAAAGACACTTGCCCTCGGGGATGTTGGCCTGGTCCATATGCGGCTCCGTCCACGTGCACAGGCCGCGAGGTTGAGATCGGGTGGGAAGGGGCAGAAGCCGCCAACCAACAAGCCACAGGGAGAAAGAAAACGCCTTAACATGCGGCTTCTGCCTCCCAGGTTCCCTCACCACCGCGCAGCAGTCACCACTCAAATGCAGTTTAACAACGAACGTGGCCGGGCACGGTGGCTCGTGCCTGTAAGCTTCAGCCTATGAAGCGGCCGGGGCTAGGGATCGCGGTTAGAGTCCCGCCTGGGGCAACACAGCGAGACCTAGTTCCAAAAAAATAGCTGGGTGTGGTGGTGCGCGCCTGTCATCCCAGCTACCTGGGAGGCTGAGGCTGGGGATGGCTTGAGTCCGTGGTACCCCGGGCAACGAGAGCCTGCGGTTCCACGGGCAAAAAAACAGTGAGACCTGGTCTCAAAAAAAAAACAAAAACAAAAAAAACAACGAACGTGGCTTATTAACAAGGGAAATTAACCAGGAAAACGAAAAGTCCTCCAAGCCACACATGGCAGCTATTTCACCCCAAGGACTGTTTAGTCCGAAAGTCCCAAACACACATCCAAGATGGCGGCCTCCACCCCTCCAAACCCGCAGGCACCCTGCAATGTCTAGTCCTTCTCTGGCATCTTCCCTTTCTTCTCTCTCCAGTGTTGCGTACTGCTCCGCTTCTCCAAGGCTCTTCACACTTCTTCCACAAAGGCTGATGCACAAATCAGCTTTCCAGATCCCTGGCATCTCCAGATACCAGCTCACTGTGCCGCCTTGCTGCGGTGCCACACTCTCCACACCGGCCACTTTCCTGCCGGTCACCACGGCGCCTCACAACCTCCAGCTCACTCTTCCAGGGGCTTCCCCTGGCCAGGCCATGTGGGCCTGTTCTCTCAGTCTGCCATACTCGTCTCTCTCTTTTCCTTCCGTCCTGTTACCTGCCTTTTGGTGCTTCGCGTTTTTTCTCGCCAGGTCTTTTAAACCCCATCCACCAGGGTATTTTGGCGCCAATAGAATTTTCAACCGCGTCACTACCTTGTCTCAAGGTCACAACTTAGTCTGCGTCTGAAGGTGCTTGGGGAGAGCTGGCCAAGCTTGTGCTTTCCTCTTGGGTTTATAGTGATGTGGATAAAAGTGTTTCCGGAGCTTTGGGACTGAGGAGCTCAGGCTTTGTGGCAGCTAACGAGATGCTTCCTGTGAAGGCACAGCCTGCAGAAGTGGCCTGGTGAGGAAGGGACTGGACCTCGTGAGAGGCTCAGGCCAGGGAATCAAACCAGCATTCACGTCCCGCTCACAGCCAGGCCAGGGAGGCCACAGAGGCGAGAACCCTTCCTGGCTACTGAGCTCCCGGCTGGCCACCCACATCTGTGCCCGGCGTCTTGGGGCGAGCAAGGAGAAGCCCTAGAAGCTGGGACTTGACGCTGGTTGCTGCGGATGGCAGGGAAGTCTGGGGCATTTCAAGCCTCCTTCGTGTGGCTCCATCCTCTGATCCCCGTGATGAGCTCGCACTGACCTTCCCTGAGTTTGTGGCCCAGTGTGAGGGAGGATTTATTTTTAAAGCTGTGACCTATTCTTGGCGTGACCACCTGCGCCTGCGGGGGCCTCAGCGCCACTTTCCTTCCTTTTCAGTCTCTCTTTTCAGCCTCTCCAAGGTGGTGCCGCCGCCCAGCTGGCCCCAGGAAGGCAGTGATGCCCTGCGTGTCCTGGGAGCGCTGGGCGGTCACTGGGATCTTCCTTTCTGGCTGTAGCCAGTTCCTCGGAACCAGGAGGTTTATCCTTTTCCTTATTTCAGGAGTGTCTGCGGAGACTGATGCTCTTTCAACATTTGGTCTGATGCAGGGAAGTGATGCAGTTGAAGATTGTGCTGGGTGCCATACTGCCCTCTTGGATGGGGTCTGAGAGAAAAACCCACGGGAAGTGCCAAAGGGCACATAAAAATAAGAGCCAGAGATAGGAAGAGAGGAGAGGAGAATGGCAGACTGAGAGAACAGGCCCACCTGGCCTGGCCAGGGGAAGCCCTCTGGAAGAGTGAGCTGGAGGTGGCAAGGAGCCATGGTGGGAGAGTGGCCAGCAGAGATGTAGCTGGTATGGAGTCGGATGCCAGCGTGGCAGGCCGGTGCTGACTGGGGCTGCAGAGGGCATGCCTGTGGATCTGGCCAGATGCTGCCAAAGGCGGGTCTGGTAAACGAAGCATGTGGAGCCGCAGCAAGGCGGCAGATTTGGAAAGCTTAGTTTGTATCATCATCTGTTGGAAAAGTCTGAAGAGCCTTGGAGAAGTGGAGCAGCTCGGAGCGCTGGAGAGAGAAGAAGCAAGCAGAAGACAGAAAAGGAAGACTGGACCTTGCAGGGTGCCTTGGACATGGGCTTTTGGGACTTTTGGACAAGCAGCACTTGGGATAAGACAGCTGGCCACTTGTGGCATTAGGACTTTTCGTTTTCCTGGTTATTGTTCCTTGTAAATAAAAACCTGTTGCTAAATTGCATTTGACGGGCAACTGGTGCACAGGTGGTATGAACCTGAGGGAACCTGGGTGGCAGAAGCCGCATTTGAAAGCGCGGCTTTTGTTCTTTTGGCTTGCTGTTCGGGGGCTTCTGCCCCTATTGCACCCAACTTCAGGTCGAGTTCACCAGGCCTTCACTTCCCTTCGTGACAGTTTTCAGAGTCAGTCTTGCCATCTTGACCCGGGAGAGGTCTGCTCAGACTTTCTGGAGTCAGTTTTGGTCACTTGCATCTTTCTCGGAGCTTGTTGGTCGCGTCTGCGTTGCCTGCTCTGCTGGGGGATGGCGGTTCGGTTTATAGCCAGTCCGATTTCCATGACATCGGTCCTCTTGCCCCTTCCCCCATCCCTGAAGTCAGCAATCTCAGTCTTCTCTCGCTTCACCTGGTTAATTTAACCAAAGATGTCAGTTTGGTTGTTTTTCCCACAAATGAGGACATCTTAAGTGTTTTAAAAATAAGAGTATCGTGGACGTTGCCTGCACGGAACGTGCAATCTCAGGGGAGGATGAGATGTGACGGATGAAGGTGGTAGCTGAGGAAGGAGGAAGGACGCAGGGTGTCCTGGAGTCTCTGAGGAAGCTTCCCGGGGCCGTCGGCCCAGTTCCTGGGTGTCGCTCAGTTATTCGACCTTTCGTGTGACTAACGTCTGTGTCCTTGAGGAGTGATCCTGGTGCTGAATCCACTTCCGGGTGAGGAAGGATTCGATGCTCTGCAGACCCGTAGGTGAAAGGCAGAGAAATGGGTTGTGCGTTGACGATCGTACCCACAGCCTGGCCCCTGGCTCGGGGCTGCTGTCTGCCACGGAGCCCCGCCAGCCGGGGGCTGCAGACCACAGACATGCATGCGGTCACGAGCTCGGGGCTGAGGTTGCCAGCAAACCCCGCTCCCCGTGAGGCCCCAGGGGGAGCCCTGCTATGTCTCCCCAGCTCCTGGGGGCCACGCAGTGGTCATGGCAGTCTTCTGCCACCTCCGGTGCGTGTCACTCTTCCTGACAGCACCCTCGTCATGCTGAGTCCAAGGCCCCCCCCGCCGTGTGACCTTGTTATAGCTCCTGACCTTGGCCGTGACGTTTCCACAGAAGGTCACATTCTGGGGTACAGGGACCAGTTTCTCCAGCTCACCTTTCCCAGGGGAGCAGTGGCCCTGAACAGGGTGTTCTCAGCCCGCTGTGACTATCCGTCTGGGGGCCTCCGGCTCTCAGACAGACCGCTGACCTCCGTGGGACAGCGACAAGACGAGGTCCCCCCATGGGGGTGTCCTCCAGACGCGACCTCAGCTTGCAGCGTCGGTCCCCGCAAGATGGCGGCTGTTTTCTCGTCCTTCTGCTTTTCCTGGTGACGTGTCCTCCGCCCTCGCCCGCTGTGTTGTGAGACGAGGGCCCGTGACGCGTCTCACGTGTAGCGTACGCCTTGGCGTGTGCCGTCCATTCACAGGCGGCTGCTGGCTGCCCGCAGGGATGTCGGCAGCGTCCGAGTCCTGAGGGAGACGTGACGGGGCCGTGTCGGCCACCCAGGGGCCGCCCCGCCCCTGTGCTCACGCTGCCTTCTCCTGCGCGCCCCCCCAGATCGAAGACATGTTCAACGAGATCAGGTTCAGCGAGTACGTGGAGACGGGGCGCATGGTGGACCGGATCAACCTGCCGGACTTCCTCAAGGTGTACGTGAACCACAGACCCCCCTTCGGCAACACCATGAGCGGCATCGTCAGCAGCTTCAACACCCTGGGCGTCCCCGATGCGGCGGGGAGGATGGTCATCCGGCGAGAGGACTTCCTGCAGCTGCTCCTCACCAAAGGTGGCCGCGTGTATGCGGGTGCTGGGCCGCACCCCGGCCGCCGCCCCTGCGGGACCCGAGTCTGGGGGGGACGGACCCCGGGTTCTGTGGCAGACCGGACCTGGGTCTTGAGGGAGGCCTCTCCCTGACCCGGCCCCAGGGGGTCACGGGACAGATGATGGGGGGTGGGGGGTCATGGCTGGGTCCCCCCCCATGTGACATGGAGGCCAGAGCGCCAGCAGGGAGCTTGCAGGGCCCTGACAAGCCGGGGTGTGTCTGGGAGCCAATGACTCGCCGAAGCTGGGGTTCATGTTTTTTCCATTTGCCTCACGGTTTATGTGTGACGTCAGGGGACGTGGGAGCCAGCGGGCCGGCATTGGCGGGCACGGCCTGGTTTCTCCACCTGCCCCCCCCCGCCTCCCCCCCTCCCCGGACCTGACACCCTCAGGGGGCTCGGGTCACAGCGCCCTGGGCCGCGGAGACGCTCTGGGTGTGGAGGGCAGGTGGGAGCGCATCCTCCGGGAGGCCACAGCCTGGGCAGCTGGGCTCTGCGGAGCCCGGCCCAGCGCTGAGCCGCCTCCCGGGCCCCCAGGCGAGCACATGACGGAGGAGGAGATGACCGACTGCTTCTGCACGCTGTTCGGCCTGAACCCCGAGGGCTGGAGGTCCGAGCCCTCCGCCTCCACCTCCAAAGGTACCGCTCGCTCCCTCTGGCGGTGGCCCGAGGGCACAGGCTAAGGAGGGGCTGCCCTGGACCAGGCCTCCTGCCTCCCACCACCTCCCTCCTCCGGCCTGGGTCCCTCGCGGCAGGAAAATGGCCCCTAAGGCGGGGAATGGACGCCGGGAAGGACTCATCCCCAAGTGGCTCCACCTGGAGGGCGCGGGGGTCAGTGCTGGCCAGGCCACCGCCCTGGAGCCCCCAATGGGAGGCGCGTGACCAGGCCGGGCTTCCTTCTCCCCCGTGGACGGTCTGACCAGCTGTGAGCTGACCGCGCCCTGGGCTCAGCTCGCTCTGGACTGCAGGGTCGGCTGGGCGCTCCCTGCCCCCACAGTCCGTCCCCGTGTCCCCAGGGCCGGCCAGCCTTGTGACCCCTGGGCCCCCATCCCCGTGCCCCAGGGGCCGGCCCTCCGTGGTCGGAAGGGTGGCCTCCACACGGCCGCCGGCGAGGTGCTCTGGTGACACTCCAGGGTTTGGGGAGCTGCTGTCACCCCCGAGGAGGAACAGGGGGGCCCATCGCCCCCAGATGGTTTCAAGAAGTCCGGGCCCAGCCCAGAACCCCTCTCGCTGCTTCCGACGTCTCCGGGCGCTTGGGGGCTGCTTCCGAGTCGGCCACCTCATCGGCAGCACCTTTGTCCCCCCTCCCGCCCGGCCAGGCTCGGGGATCTGCTTCGAGGAGGAGCTGCCCGAGGAGATCTCGGCGGAAACCTTCGCCACAGAGATCCTGGGCTTAAGCATGGCGCCGGGGCCGGCGGGGGCCCGCAGGAAGGTCTGAGCACAAAGGACTGGGGGGGGGGGCCCTTTCCCAAGAGGCGCCGCTGCTCCTGCGCTCCCCTCCCCCAGGCTCATCTGCAGCATTAAAGGCAAATTTCTGCTCCGGGAGGAATTCCCAGCGTCAGAGTTCCTCAGGGCGAACCGCAGAGGGGGTGGAGGCCCGGAGCTCTGGCCTCTAGGCCCGCGGGGCACGGAGGGGCGGGCCTGTCCCCCTCAGGCGCCCCCTGCGTTGCGCCGGGCTCCCGAGAGTCCCTGGCTGTGGTTTCTCACCAGCGAGACCCATGGGCAGCTGAGGGCAGCCGTTGGGGAGCGCATGGCTGGCCGCGCGGAGCCCAGGTGGCAGCTGGCGGAGGCTAGGCGAACCCACCCGAGGGCACAGAAACCAGAGTCCCCTCCCCCACCCCAGTTCAGCCGCTAAAGCCAGAGAGCCTGCCCAGCCATCCCCTCCCCCGAAGTCCCCCCACGAGCCCTGCTTCTCAGGCTCCCCTGGCCTTCCAGACACATTCTAGGCAAACCAGGGCCGAGTCCCCTGGCTGCAGGGCTCGAGGGAGGCCGGGGAACAGGACCAGGCTTCCGCCGTCTGACCTCAGCGGGAAGAGAGGCTGCCTCCTCCCCCAGGCCCCGCCCAGGGCCACGCCCCACGCATGCCCCCAAGTGGGTCCTGCCCCGGGAGACTGAGCGCAATGCGCTGGCCCCTGAGGGGACAGTCCCCTTAGAAGGAGCCGAGGTCTTTGGGGGGGGAGCTGGGGCAGGTGTGCCCGGCAGGCTGAGCCCCACTATGGGGAGCGAGGGGAGGGGGGACTGGGCCCCCCACGGCATCCTCGGCTGCCCTGGGCCTTGTCACACCAGTTTGCATTTTCTTTTGCCAGCAGCTCAGAGTGGAAAGCAAGGGGTCGGGTCTGGGGCCACCCGGGGCCCGGGCGGGCGAGCTGCTGCCCGCGGCCACAAGGATCCCGGGACACTTGAGGGGACAGGAAATCCCCAAATGACCTGTTGTTCTCTTCAGAAAATAGCCCAGCCGGGAGCCGCATGGACGCCCACGGGGTTCCGGCCCGGCGCGCTCTGGCTCCACGCCGCCCACGGCCTGGCCGCTGACCGGGCAGGGCTGGCCGCTGGCCAGGTGGACCCGCCGGGGCTGGGATGGGGGGCCCAGGTGGGACCCGTTGGCCTTCCCTGCAGAGGCACCAAGTCTCTGGTGTTGGGCCCTGGTGGCGCCGTCCAGGAAGGGGCAGCAGGCTTGGAGGCCTTCCCTGCCCCACCCCCCAGCCCGCCGAGGGCCCCTGGGTGCAGGGGCTTCTGTTCCGGCGTCCCTCAGCTTCCCCCAAGGCAGTAGGCGTGCACCTCTCACCACCATCCTGGCCAGCCCAGCCGCAGGCCCCACCTGGAGTGAGAAGCTGGACGCGGGCAGCAGTGCGCAGGGGAAGGGCCCGGAGCCAGGGTGCGTGGGCTGGTGCAGGAAGACCCCGCATGCGCCCCCAGGGCCCCGGGCCCTTCTTGGGAGGAAAGAGCCCAGTTCCCCCAGACTCTGGCGTTGGGCCTGGCCCCTGCCTGCTGCTGCTGGAGCTCAAGGCATGTGCTCCGGCGGGTCTCTGAGCGCATCCTGACCCTGGTCTGACCTCCGACCTGACCCTGGTCTGACCTCCGACCTGACCCTGGTCTGACCTCTGACCTCTGACTCCTGCACAGGTGGGTGTCCTCGCCTGCCGCCTGCCCAGGGAGCCCCTGACTCGGCCGTGCGTCTCTGCCTCTGCTTTGAGCGGCTCCTCAGGCCCGGCTACTGTGGGCCCCGACTCCCTCCGGGAGCTGAGCCGGCAGGGGCAGGGGGTGGGGGGGGTGGCTGCCAGGATGCCAGGAGCTCGAAAGGCTGAGCAGCAGCGGCCACTGGGACGCCGAACATGCCCGAGGCTCGGGGCCCCCGGAAGGCACCGCTCCTCACCCCACACGCGCTGGGCTCGCCGCGCCCTCGATAAGCACTTGCAGGGTGACCACAGGGATGAGCAGAATGCCTGCTTTGATCAGCGGGCTTAATCAGAGGGGACACCTGCCCCCAGCACCCCCCTCCGGCCCCTGGAGCACAAAGGCAGCACCCCGAAAACAGTGACCATGGCCTTGTGATCTCACACTGCTGTGGACCCTGGCTTCGGGGTGGTGTCCGCGTGACCCGGGAGAGTCCGCGTCCTGGGGTCTCCTCTGGCTGTTTAACAGCTGAAGGCCCTCGGCTGGGGGGTCAGCCTGGACATTGGGGGAGGGGGTGGCGCAGGCCCCCCACCCTGCAGCTCAGCCTTCCCCACCCCAACAGAGCTTTGCAGGCCCCGAATCCTAGGCTGCAGCTGCGAGGAGGGAGTGGCTTAGATAACGGGGTGTGTGTGTGTGTGTGTGTGTGTGTATGTGTGTATGTGTGTGTGCCAGCGCTGATTTCTTCATGTTGGTCACATTTTTGCCGTTCTGACCCGTGGATGATGCCACAGGCCACGGTGGAAGCCCACGCCGAGCCCCCTTCTGCCCCTGCGGCTCTGCTGAGCTCAAGGGAACCTGGAGGTGAGACCTGTCCCCCCTGAGCTATGCCCATGAAGCTGAGACCCTGAGCAGCGAGCAGCCTCATGAAGAGGGGGGGTGGAATGTTCCAGACAGTGGGAGGGCGCGCCACGGCCACATGCACGCAAGGGACCCCGGATTTGACAACCAGACCATAGACGGGGGCAGCTCAAGACAAAATCCAGAGGCTTCTAGAATGTTCTGTTGGAAGAGGGTGCCCTCACACTGCAGCTCTGATGCTTCCGGGGGGTCTGGGGTGGGGCAGGGGTGAGGGCAGGGGTGGGGCTAGCCCGGGACACTAGCCCCAGTAAGAAGCTCCCCGCGGACCTCAGCCCCATCAGCCCAGAGTCCTGACTCGTCCTCTCCATATCATCCTTTTCCAGCGATGTGCCAGTGTTTTCTCGGTGTTCTTGACCCTTCACGAGCAGGCGTGGTTGACTGTCCTTTGCTTCTGGTCGTCCTTTGCCACCACCAGAAGGCGACCCGTGGACACAGAAGCTTCAGCAAATGGCAGCCCTTTCCCCTTCCTCCCTGCCCTTCTCACTCTCCAGGATAAATGCCAGCCTGGCTCCTGGGTCCCGGTCCCTGGGTCCTAAGGTACAATGTGGCACAAAGCTTGACCCCCCCCCACTTAAGAAGGTTACATTGTAGTGAGGGAGACAGATAACAGCAGTAATCGTTTGGGCAGCCTGCCAGTATGGGGCATCCAGACCTGTGCTGGAGAAGGGAGGTGGTGGGAGGCCCAGGAGAAATGGCATCAATGAAGAAAAACACCCCAGGCAGAGAGGCAGAGTGACCACCTTGGGATAGGGTGGGAGATAGCATGAGGCATTTGAGGAACTCTAAGATAAGCTAAGGGGTACCTGGGGGTAGTGGCAGGAGAAGAACCCAGAAAAGGTAATGGTCACATTACAAATGGCCTAGTGTGTGAAATCATGGAGGTGGAATTTGATGATTGAAGTGAAGGGGAAGAAGTGGGATCAAATTTGCATCTTCCAGGAATAACATTGGGTACAGGCAGGTGGGGAAAATGACAGCTATGAGGAGATTGTTATGATGGTTTAGGGAAAAACAAAGGATTGCAACAAGAGCAGCAGTGTACAGGAAGTAGAAGCATAGACTAAGGAACGGTTTGCATATGGTATTAACCATGATCCTTTCTGCAGCAAACCATTCTCCATTGCCTGGCCCTGCCTTGAAAACTGGAGCCATCACAAGAACCCAGTTATGGGAACAACTCTGGTGCCCAATGGCAGATGAGTGATTTAAGATGTGGTACACGTATGCAATGGAATACTACACAGCCATTAAAAAGATGACCTCTTGCCATTTGGGACAACATGGATGGAACTAGAGGAGATGATGCGGTAAAACAAGCAGATGAAGGAAGACACATGCTAGATGATCCATTCATAGGAGGAATATAGAGAAACAAAGGAATCGATAAAATGAGACCAAAATGAACCCTAGAAATATGACTGAATTGCTGGGCCTACTCAAGGGAATGGATGGGGATGAGGGCAGTGCAAAGGGAGGGGTAAAAGAGGAGGGAGGGTGCTTTGGTGGTCGGGGTGGTGTGTGACATGTATCTGAGTAGGTGTGAGCCTGTTTTCCTAAATCACATACAATGTTGTGAACCAACGTCATCTCAATCAACAGGAACAAGAACCCACAACGAGCTACCACTTCACCTCCACCAGGATGACTCAGTTAAAGAAGACAGGCAATAACATGAGTTGGTGAGGATGTAGAGAAGCTGGAAACCTCATACACTGCTGGTGGAGAAGAGTTTGACCTGGCACTGCTCCTCTTAGCTATACAGTCAAGAGGAATGAAAATATACATCTATATACCTGTATACCCAGGCTCACGGCAACCTAATTGGTATGAGCCTAAAAGGAGAAGTTATCCAGTGTCCGTTCATGAATGAAAGGCTAAGCCAAATGTGGTCTTACCACATGGGTGGAATACTATTCAGCCCTGAAAAGGGAATGGAGCATGAGTAGCTGCCACAACATCAACGAACCTTGAAAAGACAGTAAGTAAAAGAAGCCAGACTCTAAAGAGACACCTAGTGTAAGATTCCAGTTATGTGAAAGGCCCAGAGCAGTCAAATCCAGGGGGCAGGAGGTAGATTCAGTGGTCACCAGGGACGGGGAGGGAGGGCGAGAATGCTTACCAACGGGTCGATTTTTTTTCAGATGACAAAAATGTTTTCCAGTTGGCTGTGGCCTCACGACTCCGTGACAACACTAGATATATTTCAAAAGGGGTGAATTTTGTGGTAGGTTGTCACGGACCATCCACCAGCTGGTTCTGGTTGGGTTCATGTCCAGGACTCTGGGGGGAGGGGGAGGGGCTTCTAGCGTCTGCAGCAGAGGGGGGGCGTGGCCTCGTCCCGGAAACTGGAAGGGTATTCAGCCGCTGGGCAGCTCACATGACTGCCTGTGTGGAAGTCATGGGGAGAGGATTCCTGACCTAGGACTCACCCAAAGCGCTGGTGGAGGGCTCGTTCCCTCCCCGTGGCTGGCCGGGAGCGGCGGCCGAAATGCCTTTGATGGCCGCAGGGAGGACGGCTGGGCTGCACCGTCTCACCTTTGAACACACTCGTCCCTCCACGCCGGCCACATCCCCTGGCTATTTTTAGATGACCTCAGCCGTCCCGCCGCTAGGCCGGCCAGCGCTGCCCGAACGAACATGCAGCTTGCCAGTGTATCAGGAGCCGAGTGGGTGGCAATCTTGACAGCTAGAGGTGGAAGCAACAAGACGTCAGCAGATGGACCCTCGGCTTCCTGGGGTTTATAAAAAAAAATTTTTTTTTTCTTCAAGATCTCCCCCAGTCCAAGAGAAACTCCTTAGGGCCCACACTCTGGGGAGTCCTTCCCCACAATTGTTTGGGGCTCCCCCGTGTGAGGCATCTGCCAACCAGCTCAGGGGACAGTGGGGTGAAGGGTCTTTGTGTCACTTGCCAATTCCCATAGTGTAAACACTGCGTCTGAGCCCGGCTCCGGCCTGTCACCATCGCAGGCGAGTGTGCAGCGGGAAGGCTGAAGAGACACCCAGGACATCTGGGCCGGAACCCTGCTGGCTGCCTGTGGCCCTCGGCTCGGGGAGTCTTGTCTGTGCACGGAGGGGGGTTCCTGATGCCTCCTGTCTCCAAGCCGGGGGGGCCCCCCCTGCTCCCTGTGGTGGGCATGTCCTCTGCACCGCTCCCCCTGCCGGTCCGCGACACTGGCCACTGCTAGGGGAGGCCCGAGGCTGCCGAGGAGCATGGGAGCCGGGCCCGCTTCATGTCCTGGCCCGTTACGCAGGTCCCGGCCAGCGCGGGAAACCTCGTCCACTCTCCGCGCTGGACGAGCGTTGACGGGGGACGTGGACGGAACTGACTCCCGCGGCCCTGGGGGGAGTGCTTTGCCCTCGGACTCCCGGTGGGCCGGAGATGCGACGGGTCCTTTCCGGCCGAGGACTTGCTCCGTGCCGGGCACCGCCCTCAGCGCTGGACACGCCTTCTCCCGGACGCTAGCATGGCCCCGTGTCGTCTGCCGCGTCCCCGCTCTACAGATGGGGTGCGGTGAGGTGGGGCCCGCCCCACACGGCCCACTTCCGCCGTCCTCCTCCTGCTCGCATCCAAGTAACCAGCAGCAACGCAGCCGGAGCCGGACTTCCAGTTCGGGGGATGGGCTGCTGCGCTGACCGAACATGCTGGAAAGAGTCTTTCAAAGCTCCCGCCGTTAGCCCTGCGGATGGGAGCGTCAGGGTGAGCAGACGTGGCTGGGAAAAGAGAACCTGAACCATCACCCGGCTGGGAAACTGCTTGCTCTGCAGGCCCAGCACGTGGCAACACCGGCCTGAGTGGCTTTTTGAGGGAGCACACGCGACAGGTGGGCGGGGAGGGGGGAGATGGGACCTTGCCCACAACTCTCGGGGACCCCTGGAGCCCACCATGTTTCCCACCCAGCTCGGGGGGAGGTCACGGAGAGACAGTTTACACCAATCACCGTGGTGTAAACACCCTGGCCGGGGCTCATCTCAAACTGTCCCCCTGAGGCCACTGACCCCAGAGCTGGGCGCCCAGGGCCGGCCAGGCAGTGCAGGGCTGACCCGCTCCCAGCTGCGGCCAGCAACCCAGCCTCCCCAATCGGTCCGTCTGTGGTGGCCCTCGCTGGCTGCGCAGGGAGTCCCAGGCCCTCAGCCGGGGCGCAGTGGACCTGGCCCACCGTGGCCAACGTCGAGCGTCTCTCGGGAAGGTAACTGCATCCGGGGCCTCGGGAACCCCCGTGAATAAAGGAAGAGCGTGCCCGGCCCAGCGTGGTCGCCGAGAGCCCCACCGATCACGGAAACAGGACACGTGGGCCTCAAGTGGAAGCAGCAGACCCTCGATCCTTCAGACCCGAGAACTGCCAGGCGCCGAAGGCTTCGTTGAAAGAAACCAGCCTAAAGATACCCGCGGGAGACGGGCGACTCCAAAACACGAAGCAGGCGACGCCTAAGGAGCATTTGTCGCGAGCTTCGCAGTCTAAGCGGGCATCAGAAACACGGAGGCCTAGCCGGGCACAGTGGCGCATGCCTGTAAGCTTCAGCCTATGGAGCGGCCGGGGCTAGGGATCGCGGTTCGAGTCCCGCCTGGGGCCCGTAGAGAGACCTGGTTCCAAAAAAATAGCTGGGCGTGGTGGTGCGCGCCTGTCATCCCAGCTACCTGGGAGGCTGAGGCTGGGGATGGCTTGAGTCTGTGGTACCCCGGGCAACGAGAGCCTGCGGTTCCACAGGCAAAAATAGCAGACCTGGTCTCAAAAAAAAAAAAAGAAACATGGAGGCCTTCGGGGCCACCCGACAGCGCCAACGAGCACCGAGGCAGTGACATGCGGATGACCTGGGGCGTGCTGCCGGCTGGCACCGGAGCCGGGACGGGCCACATCTGCCACTTCTAGAGAAGCTGAGGGTTTGGGTTTCTTCTTAGGGCGGTAAAACGCCGCGCGCCGAAGGCTGGCCGGTGCAGCCGTCCACAGCGCTCGGCCCTCATCAGCCTCATCTGCCCCAGGGCTTTTCCCAGTTGAAGTCAGTCCCACCCCCGGCGGCCTGGGCCCTGGCCGCCACCCACCTGCTGTCTCTGTGGCTCTGCATCTTTGGAGATCCTTCTGGATCTTTCCCGTAAACAGCCTCTTGGAGCGAGACGGGCACTCTACCTACTCGGAGGCCTGGCATGGCTGGTGCCCCTCACCCAGCAGCCTGTTGCCCGGGCCCCGCTGTGGCCTGGACCGGCCGCCCTCACGGCTCCGGACGCACCGCCCGTGGGGTGTGGGTTCTGACACGATAGCTGCTTGTTTCAGATGCGTGTCCCAAAGCGCCCTGTGGCATGGGGAGCCCATCGGCGGGCACGGGGAGCCCATCGGCGGGCACGGGGAGCCCATCGGCGGGCACGGGAGACTGTGTGGCGTGTGGCTCCCTCTCACGTATTTTCCCTGCCAGCCGCAGGGCGGTTGGGAGGCGACGTGCGCTCAGCAGACAGGCCTGGGGAGAGGCCCGAGGCAGCCCCGCTCCTCGACACCCCTGAGCCTTTCACCCCAAACCAGGGCCTCAGAGGAACCCTGGGCTCTGGACTGAGTGGGCGTGGAGGGCCAGCTGGTGGGCCGACCTTGAACCCGCCTGGCACGCGGTCACTTCCCCACCTGTGCAGACCCGGGGTGGCTCCGAGCCGGGGTCACCCACGGGGGGGGGGTGTCTCCACTGCCCGCGGCCGGCAGGACCGGGGTGGCTGCACCCCCGGCCCGCGCAGCTGGCGGCCCAGTGTCCTAAGGGCTGTGGGTCCTCACGAGCTCTGCCCTGGGCTTGGGGCGCCCGCTCACAGCTCCTCCCTGCAGGCCCGACCGAGCTGCGGCCAGGGAGGAGGGGCGGCTCGGGGCGAGGCTGGGCTTGCTCAGGGGGTCTCAGGCTTCCATGGCAGGTGGGTCCGGAAACCCCGTCCTGACGGGTGGCGAGGGCGCCTCATCTCCAGGGGAAGGAAGCGCCCGGGCCACAAAGCCCAGAGCCGGCCCTGGCTATCCCATAAGCCAGGTCCGGCCTCTGCCAGGCCCGGGCACCTGTCCTGCGACCCCGCTGCCCCCAGAGGACCAGGACGCGTGCGACTTCCCGGTCTGCGACCTGGACGGGACACAGCCGGCAGGGCTCCGGGGCGTCGCTCTCCCCGGGCGGCAGAGGGCCAGGAAGCTGGCCTCGTCCCCCACCCCCACCCCCACCCCCGGGCCCGGGCAGAGCTGGCTCCCCAGGGAGGCGCCCCCTCCCTGGCCAGCCGCCGGCCCGCCCTCCCCGGGGGACCCGCGGCACCTGCGGCCTCCGGGTCCGCGGACGCCCGCCCCTCCCCCCGCGCGGGCCGGAGCGGGGGTGGGGGCGTGGGGGGGCCTCCGCGGGGCCCCTCCCGGCGGTCGGGGGCGCGGGCGCCCCGCCGGGGCCCGGGCGGCGGCGGCGTTGGCGGCGGCGGCGGCGGCGCCCG
>PVHY01024239.1:0-19886 GCA_004024945.1 Uropsilus gracilis
TCTCCTCTCCTCGACTAGGTCTCGCTATTTTTGCCCATGGAACTGCAGGCTCTAGTTGCCCGGGGTACCACAGACTCAAGCCATCCCCAGCCTCAGCTTCCCAGGTAGCTGGGATGACAGGCGCGCACCACCATGCCCAGCTATTTTTTTTGGAACTAGGTCTCGCTACGGGCCCCAGACGGGACTCGAACCGCGATCCCTAGCCCGGGCCACTTCATAGGCTGAAGCTTAAAAGCACGAGCCACCGTGCCCGGCCGACTTATTTTTTCTGTTTTTCTCTCTGTGCTTCAGTGTAAATAGATTTTGACCTGTCTTCAAATTCCAATTCAATAATTATGTTTTTGCTCTCTAAGCCCATCTGTTAAGTTACTATTTTTTGATAATTGCACTTTGCAATTATTGAATATCTACTTAGTTCTTTTTAAAAATATTCTAATTGCCTGTTGATGTATTCTAATTCTCTGTCTTATCATGATTGTCAATAGTTTTATGTTTTTGTGTGTACTAATTGTAGTTCTTTTGAAGTCTTCTTTGCCAGTTCCATTGTCTGGATCATCTCCATCTGGATCATGCTTCTATTGACTACTAGTCACTCTACCTTATTCTTGTCTGGTTTTGTTTTGTGCTAGATATTGTGGATAATACTTAGTAGAAGCTCTTATATGATTTTACTCTGAATAGCATTGGATTTCATTCTACTACTTGCTAAATTACTGGCAGATTATCTTAATTCTGATAAAGATTGCATTTAGACTTTGGTATGAAGAGTTTAGTTCATTTTGTTTTTTTGAGACTAGGTCTAGTTATTTTTGCCCATGGAACTGCAGGCTCACGTTGCGTGGGATACCACAGACTCAAGTAATCCCCAGCCTCAGCTTCCCAGGTAGCTGGGATTACAAGCACGTGCCACCACTCCCAGCTAGTTATTTTGGGACTAGGTCTAGCTATGTTGCCCCAGGTGGGTCTCAAACCATGACCCCCAGTCCCAGCTGCATTCCATAGATTGTTGTTTACAGGCATACACCACTGTGCCCGGCTTTAGTTCAGTTTTGATTTTAGGATGTAGTTTACTTCTGGAGAATGACCTGTAGATTCTGTTTTTTTGATGACTCATCTGAAGGGTTAGGAGTACCATTAGATTAGATTAGAGAGACTAATCTCTCTCTTTTATCCCTGGGTTAGGACCCATTATCTCCCTAGCATGGTACAGCTTCTGAAATTCTACTCAGCTTTTCAGTCTCCCTGGTTGACCTCTGGATTCTCATCTTGTGCTTACATGATTTGGAACTTTGAAATGCTGAGTTTGTATAGCAACCTCAATACCATTTTCTCTTTCCTCTGTTCTCTGGGAATGCAACTTTCTGCTTGAATCAGCCTTGGGTTGTCTAAGCCCCATGTACTCCAAAGGTCTTTAGGACTGGTTTTTGTCATCACCTGAGAGATAATCCATAAGCCCTGGAATATTCTGTTTGGTAAGTAAGACACCCTGTTCCAGATAAAGTATGAACTATACTGTATAGTTATAAGTATAAACTAACAATTTTAAAAAATATTTACGGTAAAAAATGTTTTTGTTCACTTGGAACCCTAGGCTACCTTGTATCATTTTCACCACTTGTGGTGAGGTTTGAGGAAGAATTGGACTAGGTAGCTACATTCTTTTACATGGATATTCCATAAAAATCTGGATACCTACACTCAAGTGAGCTTCCCTGGTAGTTTACATGTCACGTGTTGTCACACATCACTTTTAAGAGAATTAAGCATTTTCTGTGTCACTCCATTGAGAGAGGACAATTGGGAAATTTGTGTCTTATTTCTCCTGGACTCTGCTCTATGAGCCTTTTTCTTTGCTAAATTTAATCTGTATACTGTGATAAAACATAATTATGATTGCTTCTCTGAGTTCTCTTAATTCTAGTGAGTCAAGGAACTAGAGAGTAGTTTTGGGAACCCCCCAAAACACTTTCTCATTACATTTCTTCCAACACTTTAAATATTTCACTCAACTCTTTCTGTTTGCATGTTTAAGTCTTATTTTTCTCTGTAACAAAGATATTCTTTTTCTCTGACTTCTTTCAGGACTTTGTGTTTGATTTTCTGTATCTGAATATGATATATCTAGGCATAGATTTTTTTGGTACTTGTCCTATATTTCTCTTAGCTTCCTGGATTGGGATTTGGTGTCTGTCATTATTTTCAAAAACATCTCAGCCATTTTTAGTTTCTGTTCCATTCCTATTTTCTTCTTCTGATATTCCCACTGTATATATGTTATATTTGTCCCATGGTTCTTAGGTAACTCTTTTGTCCCATATACTGCACTCTTTTTTCTCTTTGCTTTTTAGGATTAGAGGTTTCTATTGACACATCTTTGAGCTTGACCTTGTTCTCCATTATAATCCACTCAGTTCTACTGTCAGATTTAAAGGGTTTGTTATTGATAGGATTTTATCTGACCTTTTGTTTTGCTTTGTTTTTCTACATTCCACATGTAAGTAATACTATCTGGTATTTGTCTTTCTTCTGACTTATTTTGCTTAGTATAATTCTCTTCAGCTCCATCCATGTTGTTGCAAATGCCAAAAGTTTTTACTTTTTTGGATAGCTGAATGGTATTCTATTGATATATACAACATCTTTCACAATCTACTTATCTGTTTTTGGGCACTTAGGTTGTTCCCATTATTTGGGTATTGTAAATAATGCTGCAAAGAACTAGGAATGCTGGTGTCCCTTCAAGTTAATGTTTTCATCTGTGATTCTTGTCCCACCATTCACCTAAGGCAAAAAATATTTTTCCTTTCCTCTATGATCTTATTGTTCTTTTTCTATAAGATCAACATGACATGTAATCTCGCTTTGAAGTTATTCTCATGACATTTTATCTACAAATACACAAGGATCAAAACTAGCTTTATCATCTTTATCTCTCTCTCTCTCTTTTTGAGACTAGGTCTCTTTGCCTGTGGAACTGCAGGTTCATGTTGCCCGGGGTACCATGCACTCAAGTGATCTCCAGCCTCAGCTTCTCACATAGCTGGGATTACAGGCATGTGTCACCACGCCCAGCTATTTTTTTGGAACTAGGTCTCGCTACGTTGCCCTGAGTGGGACTCGAACCGTGATCCCTGGGTCCAGCCACGGCTTCCTAGACTACTGCTTACAGGCATGCGCCAACATGCCCAGCTTATCATCTTTATCTCTTCTAAGTACTGGGCAGTTAAACAGCAGCTCATGGTTTATGTAGTGCTTTTACATACCTCTGTTCTCTCATTTGGCCCAACCAGCTCTCACAAGTAGGTGTTAAAATTTCATAGATGAAGTTACTGTTACTGGGGTTACCAAGAAGTTAGGTGTGATTCAGAGAACATGGGAGAGACAAAAATAACTGTATGGACACTGTAGACTAGGCACTGTTGCCAGTACTATCTTATATAATTCTTACGGCATCCCATTGGATGTTTATTATTATCCACATTTCATAGATGAGAATACTAAAGCCCTAGGCAACTTTGAGAATACTAAAGCCCTAGGCAACTTAGGATAAGTTTCTTATTATCAAATAACAGTAGAGATTCAGATACCAATTTGCCTGATAATTAACCAATGTCCTTTTTCACTTAGGAATACTCATTTTCTCTAACATGGTCTTGATTAATGAAATATGACTAGAAAATGTGGCTTCACTTTAATGTTTAGTCTCTACACTTTGAGGCATCGAATGGGTGTCAGACCAGCCCAGGCTTGTTGACTTTGGGAGCATTGTAGCTGGATCTGTATTTCCAGCAGGGGGAGAGGGAGAGTAGCATCTGCCTGGTAAAATGGTCTGGATTTCAGATACAGGATCACAATGTTGCACTTTCAGAATTAGTAGTTTGATTTGACTATTTGCTTGCAGTGCAAGATCAATATTTTGCGTTTTTCTTTTTGGTAAGAGAATTTCTGCTATTGTGAACTGTCTTAAAAGAGGCAGGAATTGCTATCACATGGAAAACATTGCTTTGTAGGGCTGGTAGAAGCTCTATGAAAAGTCCCATGGGTTAAGAATCTTTGATAAAATATATTAGAGTCTTAGTATGTGTTATCTTAGGTCTCTTTTGGAACAAACCCAGTGATAAATAAAACTGTAATCAGAAGATAGCATGTTAACCCTTTCCTAGCATATTACACACGGGCAGACTGGGCCTCCAGGATGCAGTGTAGAGAAGCTAGGAAGTGGGTCAAGGGTGCCTTTACTGCAGGATAAGAAGGAAAGCTGATGAAGCCATGGTGGTCCAGGAGGGTAGCAGTGGACTGAATAACTGAATAGTTGGTACTGCATGCCTTGGGAGCTGGCTGATCAGCCGCAGAGGTGAACTGGGAACAGAGAGGGTAGAGGTACAATTGCAATTAAATGTTAAGATAAGCTACAAGTCAGGATATACAGGTGGACCAACCCAATAACTATGACTGGAGTTGTCTCTAAGTAGGGAGTAGGAAGTTTGGAGAATGAGCCCTGGCCCTAAAAGCTTGTCATGGTGGAGTAGGGAGATATGGACTGTTTATGGAATGACTAGTACTAATATAGACACAGCTGACACATATACCTAATAGTCATAAACATTATCTCACAGTGGAGGTATTTTGGGGTATAGAGCTATGTTTTCCCCCCTCATCCGTACATTGCTAAGTATCCTGATTATTCAGGATAGTAAGTCATATGAAACCATTTGAAGTAAGGTTATTCAAGATGCCTAGTGGCCACCTTGAATTGTTTCCCAGGAATATATGTATATGTTGTTCTTAAAAATGAGTTCCTAGTCTGTGGCTCAGATGATTTCTTTTCTTGGCTTTCAACAGGCTGAAGAGAAATGATTAGGTGCCCATTTCCTTGTTCTTGATTGGAATTTAGACATAGCTTCAAGCTTTTCTGATGACCTAGGGCATAGTTCCAATTATTTAGTGGAAATTAGGCAACTGTTTCAACATGAGTTCCACAGGATTTAGTGGGGCACAGTGTCAAGAATTCATCTTCAAATAACTGTTGGAACCATGAAGCATTTTTGGTTACTGATTTTAAATGAAGAAACTCTTGTAACCCAAGTGTTTTTACTTTTGGCTTATCAAAATAATATTTTAAAAATTCAAAGAATTCAAAATTTTTACTTAAAACAAAGCTGAAGAAATGTCTAGATGAATTTTTGTGATATAAAATCATGATTTTTTTTTTTTTTTTTGAGACTTGGTCTCACTATTTTTGCCTGTGGAACTGCAGGCTCTTGTTGCCCAGGACACCACGGACTCAAGCAATCCCCAGCCTCAGCTTCCCAGGTAGCTGGGATTACAGGCGCGCGCCACCACACCCAGCTATTTTTGGGAACTAGGTCTCGCTTTGTTGCCCCAGTGGGACTTGAACCGCGATCCTAAGCCCCAGCCGCTTCATAGGCTGAAGCTTACAGGCACAAGCCACCGTGCCCGACCTGATATTTTTTAGAGATAACATTCCCCCCCCTAATTTTAGAAGAGGTAGATGCTCATTGAAGGAAAATTAGGAAACACAAAGCTTCAAAAAGAATAAAGAAAATGCTACCAGTAGTCTTCTACTTAGAGAAGAGTACTCAATATTTTAGTTGATTCTTTCTGATTGTAGTTTTTACTGCACAGAGTGTGTAATTTACACTGCATGTACTTTATAGCTAAATTCACAATCTGGTGTTAGTTTCTGTTTTTCATCCACAATGCCTTAAGCATTTTCCATTAAGATGAATTGATAAGCATTTTTAATGGCTGCATTTTCACCATGTACATATACCATTTTTAAATTTTCATTTTTAAACTTTTCATTTTGAAATAACTTGTCATATCAAAAGTTGCAAAAATTGTAAAAGGTTAAAATACTTTTTATTTTTGTAGCTGTTAACATCTTACATAGTCATATATGATCAAAAAATTCCAGAAAACTATGGGGTAATACTATTAACTAATCTCCAAATTTCACCAGTTTTTCCATTAGAGTCCAGGATTACATGCAGTATATTTAGTTGTATCTTTTTAGTCTCCTTCAATTTTTGATAGTTTTGTCTTTCTTTGCCTTTCATTCCCTTAGCTTATTTTATAGAATGTTCTTCAGTTTTGGTTTGGTTTAGTCATTTTCTCATGATTAAATTCAGGCTATACATTTTTGATAAGCATATCATAGATGTGATATATCTTTATAGTACATCATTTAGAAGGTGAAGTATCAATTTAAATCCTTCATCTATATTTGAAGTAGATAGCTGAGGTAGCTTCTGATTTGTACATGTAGTTCTGCTTTTCTGTGTCTGATTATTTTCTAAGTAGCAATTCTAAAAAACGGAATGATGAGTCAAAGGATGTCAATATTTTTAAGGCCTTTGACACTACATTATGAAACTTTTTCAGAAAGGTTTTTATCCATTTACCTTTGATAATAGAATCACTTTTTGGTCCTTGTCAGCATTGAATGCCATTAATAACACAATTCCACACTCTTAATTTGATTAGTATTAAAACTGGCCAGTTTTATCATGTATTTCATAACCTTTTTTAAATTCTTATTTCATGACTCATCTATCTAATTACTCTCAAGCCATTAAACACAGTGCTTAGTGATTTACACAGATCATTTTATGTAATTGCTTCTATAGGATGACATCATTATTATTTACATTTTACATATTAGGAAACTGGAGCTCAGAATTTTTAAGTATGAAAGTTCAGATAACTATTAACTGGTAGAGACTAAATTAGAATGTAAACCCTCTGACCCATACAGAGCCCCCCCACCCCCCCCACTCCAGGTTCAGCCATGCTGCTGGGCACTGAGCTCCCAGCCATCCAGCCTGCCGGGCTCTTTTTCAGTGTTCGGGAGTGCAAGGTAAGAGAAGCCCTGCTGACAGGTGGTGGGGAGCAGCTAGGAGCGTTCCCCCCCTCACCACACCAGAAGGTAGGTGGTGGGGAAGACAGGGGTAGCCCCGCCCACACGCCCGGTTCAGCCACACAGCAGGGCAATGAGCCCCAACCCTGCTGTGGGCTGGCGGGCTGGCAGGGGGTAGTGGGTGGTAGGGGTCATTCCCTCTGGTCTTCTCCAAATCCAGTCAACCCTCACCAGAAGCAACTAAATCAGTGATTCAATGGCAGTTGCACACGAATACAGAAGTAAAAAGCAAAGAAGTATTCCGGAACAACAAACATGTCAGATCCATGGGACACAGTGCTATAAGACTGATTATAAGACTGGTTATAGAGACGAACTACCTCAGAAATACAACCACTGTGATCTACAACGATGGGAATGGAAGTTCCCATTCAGAGATGCCTTCAGCATGATCAAAGGACCCTCCCACTTTAGGGGGTGAGAAAAGCCACAAAGATGGGCAGTGGCCCCACAACAAACTGGACCAACCATCTGCCAGGGCCTATCTCGATAAAAAAATTGGTGCACAAACTTTGGCCAGAAGAAACGCTCCCAACATCATCAACCAGAACTACAAAACAAAGAAGCAGCAAAATATGACAGAGGATGGGCCAGAGCAGCTAACCAGAAAGGAGGAGGAGGCACTGAAAGAACAATCATGTGTGATCTGGTGGCCAGCAGCAAAAAGACACTTAGAAAACTAAGCACAGGCCTCTATGTCCCAGGAAACCAAATCCACACTGGGCAAAAGGACATTGCTCCAGGAAAGAAAAGGAAGAACCCAAGGGACTAAAAATTAAACAGTAAATGGCAGTGAAAGAAGAGATGGGGTGGGGGGAGGGAGGAGAACACCCAAAAGGCAAATATAGACAAAACATTTAATAAAATATAGATTTTTTTTTTAAAAAAGCACATGCAGGTAATTTTAATGCTGTTCTCTCCTTTTGGGTTACAAAGTATTTTCTGTTATGGTAACAGCTTTATTTTAATTCTTCCAGTATTTTGCAAAATAGTAACAAAAATTTTTGATGAATGGTATGTTTCCTAAAATGTAAAAAACTTTACAATAAAACAGGAACACAAGAGATCTTATTCTTTTCATTTGAAATCAATGATTTCCTTGAATTCTAAAAATTTGTGTTCTTTAAAATGCAATATAGTTGCTCTTTTATACCTTTTCAAAAAATATATTCTTTGTTTTAAAAAAGAATAAAATTTTTCTAATCTTGTCTCCTTCCACTTTTAAGAATATTAAGAGAACAAAATAGTTTATTTATAAATACGAGACAATAATAACTTCAGACATTAAGTTGTCTTTTCAATTTTCAAGATGCTCTTTGTTAAATTACCTACCCAAGGTAAGATTTTTTTTTCTTCATGAAGAAATGGAAACTAAGAAAGGTTTGGTGATATCTCCAGTCAAATAGCTAGTTTGGTACTAAAGTAGTTCATGAGAATTCAAACTCTTTGTACTATATAAAACTAAGAATTGAACTGTGAAACTCAAATTCTGAACATTCCTCAGAATATCTTTTCTGAGCAAGAAAATTATACTCATTTTGAATATCTTTATTTCGGCATTTCACAAATATATCTTAAAAATATGTCATATATGAAACTTATTTTTCTCTCTAAATCCTGTTTTCCAGAAATGTCCGCTAATACTTTCACCATCTTTCCATTTGCTGAGATCAGAAACTAGGAAGTTATTCCAGCATCTTTTATTGTTAGGGAAATGCAAAGCAAAACAAAAGTGAAGGATCATCACATACCTATGAAAATGACTATTATCTAAAACACAAGAAACAAGTGTTTCCAGGATGCAAGGAAAAGGGAACTGTCTACACTGTTGGTGGGAATGCAAGGCAGTGCACTCATTATGGAAAATAGTATGTAATCTCAAAAAGTTAAAAACAGAATTATCACACGGTGGATCGTGCCTGTAAGCTTCAGCCTATGAAGCAACTGGGGCTAGGGATCATGGTTCGAGTTCCACTCGGGGCAACACAGCGAGACCTAGTCCCCAAAAATAGCTGGATGTGGTGGCATGTGCCTGTAATCCTCAGCTACCTGGGAAGCTGAGGCTGGGGATTGCTTGAGTCTGTGGTACCCCGGGCAACGTGAGCCTGCGGTTCCACGGGCAAAAATAGCAAGACCTAGTCTAAAAAAAACCCCCCAAAACCAAAACCAATTATCATATGATGCAACAATTCTGCTTCTGAATATTTATCCCAAAGAATGAAAGCAACATGGGAAGGGAACTCAATGGACTCTGAGGATTATGGGTGTTATGGTGCTGAGATGGCCTGGTAACAACATCTGAAGGGGGAGATCCTATATCCCTAAATCACAAAAAATTTTGTAAACCAATGTTATTGCTACTGAAAAAAAATAAGGAATGAAAGCATTAACTTGAAAAGATAGATGCAGTACTATTTAAAATAGCCATGAACTGGAGCAATCTAAGTATCCATCAATAGATGAATGTATAAAGAAGATGTCTCAAACAAACAAACAAACAAACAAAAACCAAATACCATTTGATTTTAAGTGGACTATAAAGAAGCAAAGAAAATGAGGCAATAAAACAAAATCTTAGCTTATGACAAAAGAAAAATGGTCATTAGAGTGGAAAGGGTTAGGGAATAGATGGAACCAAGTATGTGTATTGGGTCCTGGGGAGTTGACTGAATATTGGTGGGTGGTTATTAGACTTTGGGTGACTTGTGTGATGTGGTACACACATTGGTTGATGTATGAAACTTTACCCATAAACTTATATGATGTTGAAAATTAATGCTATTGCAAGTAAAGAAATACATTTTAAACTGCACAAATTCACCATGCATATTGGTGATTAATAAAGAAATTGCTGTATGCTCAGACTTTTATCTTTTCAATCATAACTGAATAAAGCAAGTTGGGAAACAGTGATTCTCTTCACTAAATATCATTATGAACACTTTAATGTATGTGTATACATGTGTTTATCAGCATTTAAGTTTTTAATTGACATTCAAGTTGTATTGGTAATAATTCTACCTACAGGGGATAATGTCTATCTACGTGGTGTCTATTTCATTTTGATAAAAGTAGTAGTATAGCATCTCAGAAGTATGTTGATATAAACAGGAAAATACATATAAAACAATTCCTACATACTTAGGAGTTCATTCTTAACACAATAAAGCAAATGATACAGTGTTTTCAAAATTAATATTGTCTTTCATTGATAATGATTCATGCTGAACATACACTAACAATTTATACTTAAACAACTTATACTTAAAATTTATCATTAAATATAAATTGTATTTTGATGAAAAATGGTTTCTGGATTCATGAATATCTTATAAGTGGGATTTATAAGAACATCATATTATAAGGTGTTGATAAACTTTTCACACATGTAAAGCATTAAGACTATTCCTTCATTGATAATTGTTAACTTGTACAAACTTTCTTTCTTAAACTTAGCCTTCCTTTTTGCCCATGAATGCTATGTGTCATAGAAAAACATGTCCTTGTTCTTTCTTTTTTTTTTTTTTTTGCAAAGAAGTATGAATATCATTAAGAATATTAGAAATATCAGAGAAAAATTTGGCTCTCAAACTCAACGTCTGTAAAATGTTGTGATCAAATTGACTTTTTATCTTGCAGAAGCACTAAGAATTTGTTATTAGTGCAAACTTTCTCCACATTAGCTATGTTTGCATTTTCCACATTTTTGTATGCTTTGTGCTTTAAATTGGTAAACTAATTTAAAAGTAAATAGTCCTACCTCTCCTGACCTTTATGTGCATCACAGCAAATGCATCCATCCTGAGTTCACTATTACCGTTTGGTCTATTCCTTGTTCAGAGGAACCACTGGCCACAGGCATCGATGATGCAGTAATATCAAATTGCTGTTTCAAAATGTGTACTCAGTCATCTTTGGTATTTATTTTATTGTGGAAATTTAACAAAGTTTTATGGGTCAACATCAGTTCATAGACTACATTTTGAATAATATCGAGCTGATGGGAACTATATATATACAGAACACTATGGACAAATAATAACTTGCATTTGGATATTTGCTTTATAACCTAGAGCAGTCTCACACACACACTAGCTACTTATCAGTCTAACTAAAAATGGATAATATTCTCATTTTACTGTCAAATCTCCCACAATATGAAGTAGCAGTAGAGATTTGAAGCCCTTAAGTAACTCAACTCCAGTTCAATGTGCTGACTTACCTACAGTTTATAAATGCTTAATACCTAATACCTTAAGGCACATAATGTGCTGATAATGTGAGCAGGGAAGTAGCTGAGTGGGACAGTGGTGAAATACTTAAGCTCTTAAATAATGTATGTATTTATTATCATGTCTTTCTAGTTATTTGCTGTGACAATTTATAGTTCTGGATGGACTAATAATAATTTCCTTACAGGATTCTTTTTCTAAGTTGATTTTCCTTCATTTTATTTGTAACCTTATAAAAAGTCCTAAAGTCAATTTGTTCTCCAAAGGCATTGTTATCATAAGATAAAACTAACAAAGTAAATTCACTTGCAGAAGATAGCATTATAAAAAAATGGAAGTTTTACTAATCTTACTCAGTGTATCTTAAGTATATCATTCCACTATTTGTATCAATGAAAAATGGGACGATAAAAAGCAGGTGTCCTAGGTTATTTCAGTAGCTTTACAGATGAACTCCTTCATTCTGGTTTTTTGTTTGTTTGTTTTGTTTTTACCTTATAAAAGAGGTTCAAAACAAAAATGCCCACAGGGCCAGGCTGATAATGTGAGCAGGGAAGTCGCTGAGTGGGACAGTGGTGAAATGCTGGAGCCATGTTTAAAGAGGGCAGCTTGCTGGACCTCATCTAGCAGCTAAGGGAGCAAATGTGAGCCTCTGAACACTAGATCTTCTGATTTTTAAGAAAAGTTGGGGATCTAGATTTTCTCTATGGCTAAGAGTTGGCAGCAGATTAAATTATTTCAAACCTGTAGTCCAATGAACCCCAGCTGCAGAGTTCATTGGTATTCAACTGAAGTTTCTCAGTCATTTAAGGTCATTAGGAAGAAAGTGAGATTATAGCTGTAAGAAGGATTTTCAAAAAGAGGTGAAATAAAAGGTTTTCTCCTCATCTTGAATTTTGTTTGAAAATGGAGTTTACAGAGCACCCTCATGCTCATCACCCTGGTGTTATGAGTGTGTGTATTCCATTAAATTTTTTTTTGTGTTATGGCCAAATATAATTGACAGAGTTTACCACTTTATGTAGGAATGGAATTGCTTAATCGTATGGTAATTCTATGTTTAACTTTTTCAGGAGCTGCCCAAGTGTTTCCACAGTGGCTGCACCATTTTATGTTGCCATCAGTAATGCAAAAGTTTTCCAGTTTCTCCATGACCTTATTAATACTTGCTTTCTCTATACTAGTAACAGACATTTCAGTGATTGTGTAGTAGCTTTGATTTATATTTCTTTAATGAATAGTGATATTGTATATATTTTCATGTACTTATTGGTAATTTGTATATCTTCTTTGGAGAATTGCACCTTCTATTTCTTTGCCCATTTTTAGTTTGATTGATTCTTTGTTGTTGAGTTGTAAGGTTTCTTTGTATTGTATCCCATTTTATTCTGCTTCTGTATAGATCAATACCTATTTAGGTGTAGACTTGTGATTGTGGAAGGAATTAAGCACAAATACTCCCCATTCTGCCATATTGGGCCCCACCTCTTTATCCTATTTTAAAGTAATTATGTTAAAGAGGAATGAAAATATCAATGTTAATATGGCAGCTTTAATTTTTCTCCCTCACCAGACCTGCCATACAAGGATATAAAAATAAAAAATAGACACACAAGGGCAGGAAGGACTAGGAGAAAGGAAATAATCGTATTTTAGAAACTGTAAAACAGGTAGATGAAGATGAGTGGTAATTAATTGTTTCAAGACACTTGCACTCTGAGCTGGTAATGGGGAAATTGGTGAGCTCCCTGAGGAGAACAGGTGATAACTGGCAGCACCCAGATGCCTTGTGCTCTTAGAGGAAATTATAGAGGGTTGGTAAGAGCTGTTTAAAAGTTGAATTCTCTCTTTAATCCATTCAATTAGGCAACTGCTTTGCCCTACCCCAGTTGGAGTTTGGGAAGTAAAGAGTAAATCTGTTGAAGAATCATTGTTCATTGATGAACTAACAGTTCTTATAATACACGGCTGAGAATGACTAATGGGACAAGTCCATTAGGTTTAAAGTCTAATCCTTGTTCAGTACCTTTACCAAGAGCACTCTGGTCCTCATGAGCTGACATACAGAAAACAGTCCCATCTAAGGGGATTGTTCTTATCAATCTATATGTGCTTCTGCATATAAGAAATATCTCTGGGAGGATGTGTAAGAAGTTGACACCAATGGTTGTCTCTGAGTAGGGGGAATTCATGACTTGGGATCTGATATGAGAGAGGTTCTTCACTCTTTAATCTTTTGTGCCTTCCACTTTGTATTGTACCTGCTACTTAGGAAAATAAAATACTCTTTTCTAATCCTAAAGTAAAGCCAAAAAAAAAAAAAACAAAAAAGCTAATTAGAACTGTTATTCACTCTGGCCCAAGCTAAACTTTTGCTAGGCATTAACTGAGTAAGTAAAAATAGCAGACAAAATATATTTCACCTTATTCTTCAAAAGTAATCATGGTAATAGTATATAGCCTTGTAAATTCTTATTCTATAATTTTCTTTTTTTCACTTACTCGTATTTTGGAAATCTTGCTAAGTGAGAATATATAGAGCAGTTCCGTTTTTTAATGATGGCATAGGGTTTCATTGACCAGCTGCTCTGCAATTTGTTTAAGCTTCCTTTAATTGTAGATTTTTTGTTTTTTGCTATTATAAGAGATATTACAATGAATGCCTTTCTCTGTATCTTTACAAATGCATGTAAATATTACTGAAGAACAATTTCATGGCAGTAGATTTATCAGTCAAATGGTATGCCACTTTTTTATATGGTAACTGCTGCCATGTGTATGGTCACCATACATAATGTGACCCTTTTTAAAGGGTCATATTGCTTTTTGTTCTTGTTGAAAAATGTCATTAAAGTCACTGGAGTTTTCCCTAACTATGTCATTCTAATTTGAATTTGTTTTTTGTAAAGTCAAACAAATAACATGTTTTAATGTGTAGATTGTATAACGTTAAAATAATTTATATGGATGTATTAACAAAATTTTAGATTTTTAAATAATTTTTAGCAAGATATGCTTGACATAAAACATGTTATTTTCATGTGTACAACATAGTGATTTTATATTTTTATATATTGCAAAATCAACATTAGGTTTATTTAATGTGTCACCATCCATAATTATTTTTCCTTATGTTATGAACCTTTAAGTCTACTCTTAACCAATTTCAAATATGCAATACTGTAATATTAACCATAGTACCCATGTTGTATATTACATCCTAAGGAATTATTTGTGTTTTAATAATTTTAATTGTGTTTCTACCTTTTGATCCCCTTGACACATTTCACCTACGTCCCATTCTAGATTGCATAGGTTTTCCCCAAATCTTTGATGTCTCTTTATATTTATTATTTTTTTTCCTTTAGTTAATTTTTTTTTTTCTTAGAGACTAGGTCCGTCATGTTGCCCAGGGAACCGCAGACTCTCATTGCACGGGGTCCCCGGACTCAAGCAATCACCAACCTCAGTCTCCCATGTAGCTGGGATTACAGGTGTGTGCCATCACGCCCAACTATTTTTGAGACTAAGTCTCGCTATGTTACCCCAGGTGAGTCTTGAACCCACAGACTCAAGCAATTCCCAGTCTCAGCCTTCCATCCTAGGCTGGGATTAAAGGCACACACCACCGTGCTCTGCTTTCCTTTAGTTAATTTTTGATGAAGTACTTTTTTTTCTTACAACTTTGTTAATTTTGGGACAGTATTTGATTTTTTAAAAATATTAAATAATTTATTTATATATAAATTTCACATCTTTGTGATGGGGTTCACCCCCCGCCTGACTGTTCCCACCCTGTCCCACCCCCAAGTTGTGTACTTTAATTTGGTTGTTGGCTTGTTTTGACTTTTCTTCATGGCTTTTTGTTTATCTTTCCCATGTCCCATATAGTAGTAAAACCATTTGGTTTCTGTCTTTTTCTTTTTGACTTGTTTCTGCCAATATGATTTCTTCTAAGTCCATCCATGTTATCATAAAATTGTCCAATTTGTCATTTTTAATTGATGAGTAATATCCCATTGTGTATATACACCATATATTTTTTTTTTCATCCAGTCATCTGTTTTTGGACATTTCAGTTGCTTCCATGTCCTTGCAATTATAAATAGTGCTGCAATAAACATCCGAGCACAGGTGTCCCTTTGTACAAGCATTGAGGTCTCCTTAGGGTAGATTCCCAAGAGAGCAATTGCTGGGTCATATGGTAGTGCCATTTTCATTAATTTGAGGGCCTGCCACATAGCTTTCCATAGAGGTTGGACTAGTTTATATTCCCACCAGCAGTGTAAGAGTGTCCACTTCTCTCCACATCCTTGCCCAGTATTTGATTTTCCCCCTCAGGTATAGTCCTCATAGTTCTCCCAGCACCATAGCACCTGTGATCCGTAACATACTTTCTCAATCTCTTTCCTCCCCTGTTATGAACCCTCCTTTTAGCCCATCCCTTCTGGATGCCTGAGATCTATATTCAGCTCGCAGGTTTTGTCTTTTTTCTGACCCTTTGTTTGGTTTCTCTATATTCCATATATAAGTGAAGCCATCTGCTAGTTATCATTTTTTTCTGAGTTATTTTGCTTAGCATGATTCCTTCTAGCTCCATCCAAGTTGCTGCAAATGCTGTCAGTTTATAATTATTGACAGCTAAGTAGTATTCCATTGTGTATATATACTAAATCTTTTTAATCCTTTCATTGCTTGGGGCATTTAGGTTGTTGCTAGAGCTTGGCACTTGTAAATAGTGCTACGAAAAAGTAGGAATGCAGTTTTCCTTTCAGATTTCAGATTAGTATTTTTTTTTTCCTTTGGGTAAATTATTAGGGGTAGAATAGCTAGGTCATATGGTAGATTCATTTTAAGTGTTTTGAGAACCCTTCACATAGTTTTTCATAGTGATTGGACCAGTTTACATTCCCACCAGCAGTGTAAGAGTGTTCCTTTTCACCACATCCTCATCAACACTTGTTTCTGTTTTTTTTTTTTTAATATGAGACATTTTCACAAGTATGAGATGGTAGCTCATTGTGGTTTTGATTTGCATTTTGCTGATAAGTGATGTTGAACATTTTTTCATATGCCTGTTGGCCATTTTCTTTTCTTTTTTAGAGACGTGTCATATTTAGCTATTCTACACATTTTTTGATTGGGTTGTTTGTTTTTGTTGAGTCATAGGATCAGGTAGTAGATATTTGTTATCAGTCCCTTATCAGATGTATGGTATTCAAATATTTACTTCTATTTGGTAGATTGTATCTTCATTTTGGTTGCTATACAGAAGCTTTTTAGTTTCATGTAGTCTCAGCTGTCTATATTCTCCTTTGTTTTCCTTGCTTGTTGAGATGAGTCCTCAAGGATGTTTCTGAAGTTTATGTCATGGAGTGTTTTGTCTATGGTTTCTTCTGTAGAGTTTATGATTTCAGGTTTTGTGTCCAAGGTGCTTATCCATTTTTTTTTGCTTGATTGTTATATTATTTATTTATTTTCTAGTTTTTTTTATTGATTACATATATATCAGTGTGTATGTGTGTGCGTATAAAACATCATTGTCTGCCCTGAGGTTCTCCCATCACCTTATCACCCACGAACAATCTTAGTCTTTTGTGCCCTCCCCCTCCCCCACTTTCTCCCTTATCCTTCTCTCTCACTCTATGTTTCAGCTTTATATTTTTGGCAGTTTTATATTTTTCTTGTCTGTTTGTTTGCTCATTTTTCTTAACTCCCTCATATAGGTGAGACCATCCCATATTTCTGTTTTTCTTTCTGGTTTATTTCTGCTAAGATGATTCCTTCTAGCTCCATCCATGTTGCTGCAAATGACATAAGATTGTTTTCTTTGATTGATGAATAATATTCCTGAATGCACAAATTTATTGCAGCACTATTTACAATTGCTGAGATATAGAAATAACCCAAATACCCCCAAACTGATGAATGGCTGAAAAAGATGTGGTTTTATCCATTTTGAGTTGATCTTTGTGTATGATATGAGGAAGTAATCTAGTTTGACTCTTTTGTGTATGACTGGGAGTGTAGTGGTGTTATAGGGGTGCATTACTAGGGCCATACCTAATGGGAACAATAACTATACATTGATGACCAAATATGTAAGAAAATAAAGTTTAAAAATTTAAAAATAATTTAATTGAAAAACAAGCAACCGATCAGAAAGCAATGTTTTATGATTTTTCTTGTATAGAGCTTTTATTGCCTTATTATTTTACCTGCTTTATAAATACCTGCTTTTACTAGCAGATATTTAAATTTTCTTTTTTTTTGCATATAAACTATAAAGATAGTTTTCTTCATTTCTTCCTCTTTAGGCTGATTGCGTGCATATTGGAAGCCTACTTATTTTTTTTTATATTGATTTTGTAACCTACTTTATTGAACCAGTTTATTGTTTCAATTACTTATTCCCTGGATTTTTAGGGATTCTCTGTAGATATTATATCATCTGCAAATAATGATAGCTTTACTTTGTCTTTTCCAATTTGCATTTCTTTTGTGTCTTTCTCATGCCTAATTGCTCTAACTAGGATTTCCGGTATTATGTTGAATAGCAGTGGTGAGAATGGAAGTTCTTATTTTGTCCCAGATCTTATTATAAAGCCTATTGTAGTTTTTCACCATTGAGAATAACTTAGTTTTGGGTTTGTCATATGTAGAAGGGCTATCATCATAAATGGGTGTTGAACTTTATCAAATGCTTTCTTAGCATCTATTCATGTGATCATATGATTTTTCTTTTTATTGATGTATTGAATTATGTTTATTTATTTATTTATTTTAGAGACTTGGTCTTGCTATGTTGTCCAAGGTAGTCTCGAACCCACGGACTCAAGTGATTCCTGGCTTCAGCCTCCCAGTACTGTGATTCAGGTGTACACCACTGTGCCCAGCTTTGAATTATGTCTCTTTTAAGTTTTTTGATTTTTGGATGTTGATGTATCCTTATGTTCCTGGATAAATCTTACTTAATCATGGTTTATAATCTTGATGCAATGTTGGATTCCATTTGCTAAGATTTTATTTAGGATTTTAGCATCCATATTCATTAAGAAGGTTGTTTCTTTGGGTTCTTTCTTGTTTCTTAATGTGGGCCATATTGCTATATACTGCCCTTTTAATCTGCTTTTGCTGTTTCACATATGTTCTGGAAGGTTGAGTCCTTATTATCATTTGTCTCAAGGTATATTTTGATTTCTTCATGGACCCAGTGGTCTTTCAGTAGTGTTTGTTCAGTTTCCACTTAATGGGGTATTTCCATGCTTTTTGTAGTTGATTTCTACTTTGATACTGATAGGGTGTGCCCCCCCCATTGTCTACTGTTTAAGATTGCAGATTTCTAGGACAGGTATGCTAAAATGGGAGAATGACCTTAGCTGGAATTTCCCTTCAGGGAGATGCAGGGGGAGAAAGAAAGAAGTGAAATGGCCAAGGTGAAACAGGTTTCCTGGAAGGCAGGAAATCAGAGTATTTAAAGGGTGTGCAAACAAAGAGAGGGATTCGAATTCCAATATGGAGAGGGGATAGAGAGAGAGGTTCAATGGTGGAGAGATGGGAATCGGCCATCTTGTAAAAATGTGAGCCATGTGAGCTTGGCCATGTGGCCACCGGGGGCCTGCAGCCCTTGGCTGGTCCAGACTGGCAGCATGTGTGCTGAATGCAGTTAAGGAGTTTGCAGATTTGAACTCCGTGTTGGAGTTTGTTTTGCTGAGTTTAACTTGTGTCTGCGAGAGGCCGTGCAAAAGACAGGCCTGAAAAGAAAGTGAACTTTTCTGGGTCCAGTACCATGAAGTTCCTGCAACCTGAAGGTGACAAGGACAACACAGCGTGGAAGACAAGGAGGAGCAAGCCAAGGGAGCAGCCAAAGGAACATGCCTTCAAGTGTCTGGAGATGGACTCTGACTGGACATTGGTGAGATGATCAGGACTGAGAGACTGAGGATTTCTGGGCAATCTGGGAAAGGACTTTGGACAATACTGAGAAAGGTTTTGGACAATGTTAAAGTAATCTGAGTCTTACATGTTTTCTTTTGTAGTAATTAGAAAGTCACTTTGTTAGAAATAAATTAGTCTGCACTATTAGTCTTGCATTGATTTGGTATTTTGGCTAAGGCTGAGGATGGTGGTAAGAACCCACAAGAGTGTAGAGTTTAAACTGTGTTTTTAAGTTTTTCTTTTTAGGTCTGAAAGAGGGAAAGAAAGCAGAGAGAAGCTGGTAGCTGATGTTTGAATAGCAATGTTAAAGGTAGAGTGTAAATGCTAATGAAGAGTGTGTAGCCTGCTTTGTAGAGAAAAACAGGCCGATAGGTGTATCCAGTTAAGGTTAAAGGTAATTGCAAAGGAACTGCTTGTAGCCTGCTTCGGAGAAAGAAGCAGGCCTGTATGTGTTAAAGTGAAGGTAAAAAGCCCTTCGGGTCACCCTGTTTCAATACCTTTATGGTAAGACAAGATTTTTGGTATGATTTCAACCTTTATGTGCTTGTTTATTTTATTTATTTATTTATTTATTTTTATTTTTTTTAATAATTTTTTTATTTATATATATTTCACATCATTTCAGTCCCTGGGGGTCACCCACCGCCTCCCCTTCCCACCCGCTCCAGCTGGTCCCCATTCTCCCCTTGTGCAGTTTCATTTGGTTGACCATATATTAGTGAAACCATTTGGTTTCTGTCCCTTTCTATCTGACTCGTTTCTGCTAGAATGATTTC
>PVHY01024240.1:0-19879 GCA_004024945.1 Uropsilus gracilis
ATGCAAACAAATACAGCAACCTGGAAGAGATGGACAAATTTCTGGAACAATACAGTCATCCAAAATTGAACAAAGAAGAAATAGAAAACTTAAACAGGTCAGTCACAAGCAGTGAAATTGAGGCAGTCATCAAAACTCTCCCTAAAAGCAAGAGCCCAGGTCCTGATGGTTTTACAAATGAGTTCTACCAAACATGCAACGAGGAACTAACACCGGTACTATTAAAACTCTTTCAAAAAATTAAGAAAGAAGGAAAGCTACCAAATACCTTCTATGAAGCAAACATTACACTAATTCCAAAACAAATTAAAGATAGTGCAAAGAAAGAGAACTACAGACCAATCTCCCAAATGAACACAGATGCAAAAAATCTAAACAAAATCCTGGCAAACCGAATCCAGCATTGCATAAAAAGGATCATCCATCATGAACATGTGGGCTTCATCCCAGGGGCACAGGGATGGTTCTACATTCGAAAATCAATCAACATAATCCACCACGTCAACAAAGAGTAGAAAAAAAAATCATATGATCATATCAATAGATGCAGAAAAGGCATTCGATAAAGTTCAGCATCCTTTCATGATGAAAGCCCTGGAAAAAATTGGTATAAAAGGAATGTACCTAAACATAATAAAAGCTATATATGACAGACCCACAGCAAATATCATCCTTAATGGGGAAAAACTGAAACCATTTCTATTAAAGTCCGGAACCAGGCAAGGATGCCCACTCTCTCCAATCCTTTTCAACATAGTTCTGGAAGTCCTACTAGGGCAGTAAGACAAGAGAAAAACATAAAAGGAATCTGAATAGGGAACGAAGAAATAAAGTTATCATTATATATGGATGAAATGATTCTCTCTGTAGAGAACCCAGAAAAATCAACAGAAAAACTGATTGAAATAATAAACCGATTTGGTAAGGTAGCTGTATACAAAATCAACACGCAAAAATCAACAGCATTCATATATGCAAAGATTCAAACAGAAGAAGAAGAAATTAGAAAAAACACCCCATTTACCATTACACCAAAGAAAAACAAATACTTGGGAATTAACCTAACAAAAGATGTAAAAGACCTATACAAAGTAAACTATAAAGCATTCTTAAAAGAAATAGAAGATGATGTAAAAAAATGGAAAGACATTTCCTGTACATGGATCGGAGAAATCAACATCATCAAAATGGCTATACTACCAAAGGCCATCTATAGATTCAATGCAATTCCAATAAAGATCCCAATGATATATTTTAAAGAGATAGAACAAAAATTACTAAAATTCATACGGAACAACAAAAGACCCCGAATAGCCAAAACCCTATTGACAAACAGAAGAGAGAACGGAGGTATTACTATTCCAGACTTCAAACTGTACTACAAAGCCATAATACTTAAAACAGCATGGTACTGGTACAAAAACAGACAAACAGAATAATGGGTCAGAATTGAATATCCGGAAATAAAACCACACATATACAGTCAATGAATCTTTGACAAAGGGGCAAAAAACATACCCTGGAACAAGGATAGCCTCTTCAGTAAATGGTGCTGGGAAAACTGGATCAAAACTTGTAAAAAAATGGACCAGGATAACACCTTCACACCCTGTACAAAAATGAACTCAAAATGGATAAAGGACCTGGAAGTGAGACCTGCAACCATAAAATACACAGAAGAAAACCTGGGCAAAACCCTTCATGAATTTCACCTCAGAAATCCATTTGGGGAAACAACTATGGCAGGCAAAAAAATGAAGGAAAGCATAAACAGCTCGACTATATAAAACTAAAAAGTTTCTGTTCAGCAAAAGAGACAATAAACAAAACAAAAAGAAACCCAACCAACTGGGAGAAAATTTTTGCCCTGCAGACAAGTGACAAGTGTCTGATAACAAAGATCCACAGAGAGCTCCTACAGCTCAACAAAACAAAGCAAAAAACACAATAGAAAATGGGGAGAAGAACTAAAAAGACACTTCACCAAAGCGGGGATACAGATGGCTAATAGACATATGAAAAAATGCTCCACCTCACTAATAATTAGGGAAATGCAAATTAAAACCACACTGAGATACCATCTTACACCAGTAAGAGTGGCCCACATAAATAAAACAGACAACAACAAATGTTGGCGCGGATGTGGAGTAAAAGGAACTCTCTTACACTGCTGGTGGGAGTGCAAACTGGCCCAGCCAGTATGGAAGACTGTGTGGAGGACCCTCAAACAATTGAATGTGGACTTACCATTCGACCCAGCAATCCCACTACTAGGAATATACTCAGAGAACATGAAGACATTAATTCAAAAGGACACATGTACACGCATGTTCATTGCAGCCCTGTTTACAGTTGCAAAGAATTGGAAACAAACCAAATGCACCCAAATGGAAGATTGGCTAAAAAAATGTGGTACATATACACGATGGAATACTACACATCCATCAAGGAGGACAAACACATGTCATTTGCAGCAACCTGGATGGAAGTAGAAAGACTCATATTAGCAGAAATAAGCCAAAGAGAAAAGAGAAGTACAGGATGATCTCACTTATATGAGGAATATAGGGAAAATCAAACAAACAATTAAAAAATGAAAACAACTAATGGGACAGGACCATGGAGCGAGAGAGGAAAAAAAAAAGAAAAGAAAAGTCACAGAAAGAAATATACTGCACCCTTTGGAATCGGATGTATTCAAGAGGTTTCTCGCTGAAATCACTGCCTGTTGGCCTCAGAGAGTTAAATCAGCAGAAATTTGAATGAAAAAAGGGTTAATACAAGTGGGAGAAATCATTATTTAAGGTCTGTGGGTGATATGGACTTATTTCCTTTTCTACCCCATGAAGTGTAAAACAGAGAGAGATTTCATCTTGATCATAAAAGTATAGAGAAGTCACAGGACATTTTGGAGACTACTTGAATTGAGGATGTTTTTCCCTGAAATCACTTCCAGTTAGCCTGAAATTCCTAAATCACCAGGAATTTGAATGAAAAAGGGTCAAAAACAAATGCCAGAAATCATGACTTATGATCTGTGGGTGATATGAATATATCATTTACTAACCCATGAAGTGTAAAACAGAGAGATTTCATCTATACACATCAATGTACATGGAAGTTCCATAAAGATATATACTGTACCCTTTTGAGTCTGATTGAATTCAGGAGGATTCTCTCTGAAAACACTGCCTGTTGGCCTGAAAGGCCCTAATCTGCAGGAATTAGAATGAAAAAAATGGTTAATAACAAGTGGGAGAAATCATGACTTAATATCTGTGGACTATATGGACTTAAATCCTTTTCTAACACAGGTAGTGTAATACAGAGAGAGATTTCATCCATGATCATCAAAGTACAGAGAAGTCACAGAAAGATATATACTGCAACCTTTGGAGTCTGACTGAATTCAGGTGGTTTCTCGCTGAAAACACTGCCTGTTGGCCTGAAAGGAATAAATCAGAAGAAATTTGTATGAAAAAAGGTTTAATAACAAGTGGGACAAATCATGACTATGATTTGTGCATGATATGGACTTATAACCTTTTCTACCCATGAAGTGTAAAACTTAGAGAGATTTTATCTATGATCATCAAAGTACAGAGAAGTCACAGAAAGATATATACTGCACCCTTTGGAGTCTGATTGAATTCAGGAGATTTCTTGATGAACACACTGCCTGTTGGCGTGAAAGCCTTGATCAGCTGGAATTTGAATGAAAAAAGGGTTATAACAAGTGGGAGAAGTCATGACTTAAGATCTGTGGGTGATATGGACTTATATACTTATCTACTCCATGAAGTGTAAAACAGAGAGAGATTTCCTCATTAAACATCAACATAAGGGGAGATCCATAAAGATACATACTGCACCCTTTGGAGTGTGATTCAATTCAGAAGGTTTCTAACTGAAAACAGTGCCTGTTGACCTGAAAGGTCTGAGTCAGCAGGAATTTGAATGAAAAAAGGGTTAATAACAAGTGGGATAAATCATGACTTAAGATCTGTGGGTGATATGGATTTATATCCTTTTCTAACCCATGAAGTGGAAAATATAGACAGATTTCACCTATGATCTCCAAAGTACAGAGAAGTCACAGAAAAAATATATACTGTAAATTTTGGAGTCTGAATGAATTCAGGAGGATTCTCGCCGAAAGCACTGACTGTTGGCCTGAAAGGTCTAAGTCAGCAGGAATTTGAATGAAAAAAAGATTAAGAACAAATGGGAGAAATCATGACTTAAGATCTGTGGGTGCTATGGACTTCATTCTTTTCTACTCCATGAAGTGTAAAACATAGAGAGATTTCATCTATAATTGCTTTCAGTGTGAAACCTTCTGAATTCAATCAGACTCCAAAGGGTGCAGTATATATCTTTCTGTGACTCCTCTGTACTTTGATGATCATAGATGAAATCTCTCTCTGTTTTTCACTTCATGGGGTAGAAAATGATATAAGTCCATATCACCCACAGATCTTAAGTCATGATTTCTCCCACTTCTTATTAACTCTTTTTTCATTCAAATTCCTGCTGATTTAGACCTTTCATGCTGTAAGGCAGTGTTTAAGGCGAGAAACCCCTGAATTCAATCAGACTCCAAAGGGTGCAGTATATATATTTCTGTGACTTGTCTGTACTTTGATGATCATAGATGAAATCTGTCTATGTTTTACATTTCATGGGGTAGATAAGAATATATTTCCATATCACCCATAGATCTTAAGTCATGATTTCTCCCACTGTTATTAACACTTTTTTCATTGAAATTCCTGCTGATTTATGCCTTTCAGGCCAACAGCCTGTGTTTTCCACAAGAAACCTTCTGAATTCAATAACACTACACAGGGTGCATTATATATCTTTATGGAACATCCCTGTACGTTGATGTTTGTAGATGAAATCGATATATGTTTTACACTTCATGGAATAGAAAAGGGCATAAGTCCATATCATCCACAGTTCTTAAGTCATGAATTCTCCCACTTGTTATTAACCATTTTCTCATTCAAATTCTTGCCGATTGAGGCTTTTCAGGCCAACTAGATGTGTTTTCAGGGAGAAACCTCCTGAATTCTATTAGACTCTAAAGGGTGCAGTATATATCTTTATGTGAATTCTCTTTACTTTGATGATCATAGATGAAATCTATGTTTTACACTTCATGGAGTAGAAAAGGATGTAAGTCCATATCACCCACAGATCTTAAGTCATGATTTCTCCCACTTGTTATTAACATTTTTTTCATTCAAATTCCTGCTGTATTAGGCATTTTAGGAAAACAGGCTGTGTTTGCAGGGAGAAACTTCTTGAATTCATCCGATTCCAATGGTTGCAGTAGATATCTTTCTGTGACTTCTCTTTACTTTTATAATCATAGATGAAATCTCTCTATGTTTTACACTTCATGGAGTAAAAAAGGATATAACTCCATATCGCTCACAGATCTTATCTCATGATTTCTCCCACTTGTTATTAACACTTTTTACATTCAAATTTCTGCTTATTTAGACCAGTCATGCCAACTGTGAGTGTTTTTAGGGAGAAACCTCCTAAATTCAAATAGACTCCAAAGGGTGCACTATTTATCTTTCTGTGACTTCTCTATACTTTGCTGATCAAAGATGAAATCTTTCTCTGTTTTACCCTTCATGGGGTTGAAAGGGATATAAGTCCATATCACACGCAAATCTTACGTCATGATTTCTCCCACTTGTTATTAACACTTTTTTCATTCAAATTCCTGCTGATTTAGGCTTTTCATGCCAATTGGAATTGTTTTCATGGAGAATCTATTTGAATTCAATTATTATCCAAAGGGTGCAGCATATATCTTTCTACGACTTCTCTTTTTTGTTGATCATAGATGAAATCTCTCTATGTATTACACTACATGAGGTAGAAAAGGATATATCCATAACACCCACAGATCTTAAGTAATGATTTCTCCCACTTTTTCTTAACACTTTTTTCATTCAAATTCCTGCTGATTTAGGCCTTTTAGGCCAAGAGGCAGTATTTAAAGCGAGAAACCTCCTGAAATAAATCAGACTCAAAGGGCGCAGTATATATCTTTCTGTGAATTCTCTGTACTTTGATGATCATAGTTGAAAACTCTATTTTTTACACTTCATGGAGTCGAAAAGGATAAAAGTCCAAATCACCCACAGATCTTAACTCATGATTTCTCCCACTTGTTATTAACTCTTTTCATTCAAATTCCTGCTATTTAGGCCTTTCAGGCCAACAGGCAGTGTCTTCACTGAGAAACTTGCAGAATTCTATAAGAATACAAAGGGTGCACTGCAGTTTCTGTTACTTCTCTGTACTTTGATGATCATAGATGAAATCTCTCTATGTTTTACACTTCATGCGGTAGAAAAGGATATAAGTACATGTCACCAACAGATCTTAAGACATGATTTCTCCCACTTGTTAAAACCTTTTTTCATTCCAATTCCTGCTATTTAGGCCTTTCAGGCCAACAGGCAGTGTTTTCATCGAGAAACCTCCTGAATTCTCTCAGACTTCAAAGGGTGCAGTATATATATTTCTGTGACTTCTCTCTACATTGACGATCATATATAAAATTTATGTTTTAAAGTTCATGGAGTAGAAAAGATAATAACTCCATATCACCCACAGATCTTAAGTCATGATTACTCCCACTTGTTTTAAACCCTTTTTTCATTGAAATTCCTGCTGATTTAGGCCTTTCAGGCCAACAGGCCATGTTTCAGGGAGAAATTCTGAATTCATCACACTCCAATGTGTGCAGTATATATCATTATGGAACTTCCCTATATGCTTATGTTTATAGATGAAATATCTCTATGTTTTACACTTCATGGAGTAAAAAAGTGTATAAGTAAGTCCATAGCACCCACAGAACTTAAGTCATGATTTCTCGACTTGTTATTAACACTTTTTTTCAACAAATTCCTGCTGATTTAGGCCTTCCATGGCATAAGGCAGTGTTTTCAGGGAGAAAACTCCTAAATTCAATCAGATTCTGAAGACTGCATTATATATATATATATCTTTCTGTGACTTCTGTTTACTTTGATGATCATAGATGAAATCGCACTATTGTTTACACTTCATGGGTTAGAAAAGGATATATGTCCATATCACCCACAGGTCTTAAGTCATGATTTCTGCCACCTGTTTTTAACCCTTAATTCTTTCAAATTCCTGCTGATTTAGGCATTTCAGGTCAACAGCAGTATCTTCAGTGAGAAACCTCCTGAATTCAATAGCTCCAAATGGTGTAGTACAAATAATTGAGTGATTTCTGTATACTTTGATGATCATAGATGAAATCCATGTTTTACACTTCATGGGTTAGAAAAGGATATAAGTCAATATCACCCACAGATCTTAAGTCATGATTTGTCCCACTTGTTATTAACCCTTTTTTCGTTCAAATTCTTGCTGATTTAGGCCTTTTAGGCAAAAGGCAGTGTTTTCAGGGAGAAACCTTCTGAATTCATCCCACTCCAATGGGTGCAGTATATATCTTTATGGAACATCACTGTACCTTTATGTTTATACATGAACTCTCCCTATGTTTTACACTTCGTGGAGTAGAAAAGGCCATATGTCCATAGCACCCACAGATCTTATGTCATGATTTCTACCACTTGTTATTAACCCTTTTTTAATTCAAATTCCTGCTGATTTAGGATTTTCAGGCCAACTGGAAGTGTTTTCATGGAGAATCCTACTGAATTCAATTAGTATCCAAAGTGCGCAGTATATATCTTTCTGTAAATTGTCTGAAAAATGATGGTAATAGATGAAATCTATTTTTTACACTTCCTGGGTTAGAAAATGATATAAGACCATATCACCCACAGACCTTAAGTCATGATTTCTCCCACTTGTTATTAACCTTTATTTTCAAATTCCTGCTGTTTAGGACTTTCAGGCCAACAGGCAGTGTTTTCAGTGACAAAATTCCTGAATTAAATCAGACTCCAAAGTGTGCAGTATATATCTTTCTGTGACTACTGTGTACTTTGATGATCATAGATGAAATCTCTCTATGTTTTACACTTCATGGGGTAGAAAAGAATATAAGTGCATATCACCCACAGATATTAAGTCATGATTTCTCCCACTTGTTATTAACTCTTTTTCTTTCAAATTCATGCTGATTTAGGTCTTTCAGTCCAACAGGCAGTTTTTTCAAAAGCTCCTGAATTCAATCAGACTTCGAAGGGTGCAGGATATATCTTTCCCTGACTTCTCTGTATTTTGACGATCATAGATGCTATCTATGTTTTACACTTCTGGAGTAGAAAAGGATATAAGTCCATATCAGCCACAGATCTTAAGTCATGATTTCTCCCCCTTGTTATTAACCATTCTTTAATTCAAATTCCTCTTATTTAGGCCTTTCAGGCCATAAAGCAGTGTTTCAGGGAGAATACTCCTCATATCAATCAGACTCCTAAGATTGCGTTATATATCTTTCTGTGCCTTCTCTGTACTTTCATAATCATAGTAGAATTCTAACTATGTTTTACACTTCCTGGAGTGGAAAAGGATGTAAGTCCATATCAGCCACAGATCTTAAGTCATGATTTCTCCCACTTGTTATTAACCCTTTTTTCATTCAAATTCCTGCTGATTTAGGCCTTTGAGGCTATAAGGCAGTATATTTAGTCAGAATACGCCTGAATTCAATCAGACTTCTAAGATTGCATTGTATGTCTTTCTGTGACTTCTCTTTATTTTGATCATCATAGATGAAATTTCTCTATGTTTAAACTTCATGGGGTAGAAAAGGATATAAGTCCATGCCACCCACAGATCTTAAGTCATGATTTCTCCCCCTTGTTATTAACACTTTTTTCATTCAAATTCCTGCTGATTTAGGCCTTTCAGGACAACAGGCAGTATTTTCAGTGAAAAAACCTCCTGAATTCAATTAGACTGTAAAGGGTCCAATATATATCTTTCATGATTTTTTGTACTTTAAGGATCATAATAAATCTCTCTTTGTTTTAAACTTCATGGAGTAGAAACGGATATAAGTCCATATTACCCACAGATCTTAAGTCTTGATTTCTCCACTTGTTATTAACCCTTTTTTCATTCACATTCCTGCTGATTTAGGCCTTTCAGGTCAACAGCAGTCTTCATTGAGAAACCTCCCAAATTCAAATTGACTCCCAAGGGTGCAGTACATATATTTCTGTGATTTCTCTGTACTTTGATGATCATAGATGAAATCTATGTTTTGCACTTCATGGGGTAGAAAAGGATATAAGCTCATATCACCCACAGGTCTTAAGTCATGATTTCTCCCCCTTGTTATTAACACTTTTTTCATTCAAATTCCTGCTAATTTAGGCCTTTCAGGCCAACAGCCAGTATTTTCAGCGAAAAAACCTCCTGAATTCAATTATACTCTAAAGGGTCCAATATATATCTCATGATTTTTTGTACTTTGAGGATCATAATAAATCTCTCTGTTTTAAACTTCATGGAGTAGAAAAGGATATAAGTCCATATCACAATAAGATCATAGGTAATGATTTTCCCACTTGTTATTATCCCTTTTTACATTCAAATTCCTGCTGATTAGGCCTTTCAGGCCAACAGGCACTGTCTTCAGTGAGAAACATCCTGAATTTAATCAGACTACAATGTGTGCAGTATATATCTTTCTGTGACTTCTCTGTACTTTGATGATCATAGATGAAATCTTTGTTTTACACTTCATGTGGTAGAAAACTATATAAGTCCATATCACCCACAGTTCTTAAGTCATGAATTCTCCCACTTGTTATTAACCCTTTTTTCATTCAAATTCCTACTGATTTAGGCCTTTCAGAACAACAGACAGTGCTTTCAGCTAGGAACCTCCTGAATTCAATCACACTCCAAAGGGTGCAGTATATATCTTTATGGAATCCCTGTACATTGATGTTTATAGATGAAATCTCTATCTGTTTTACACTTCATGGGGTAGAAAATGATATAAGTCCATATAACTCACAGATCTTAAGTCATGATTTCTCGCATTTGTTATTAACGCTTTTCACATTCAAATTCCTGCTGATATAGGCTTTTCAGGCCAACTGGAATTGATTTCATGGAGAATCGATTTGAATTCAATATTATCCAAAGGGTGTAGCATATATCTTTCTTTGACTTCTCTTTACTTTGTTGATCATAGATGAAATCTCTCTATGTATTACACTACATGAGGTAGAAAAGGATATATCCATATCACCCACAGACTTAAGTCATGATTTCTCCCACTTGTTATTAACCATTTTTTCATTCAAATTCCTGCTGATTTAGAACATTCAATCCAACAGGCAGGGTTTACAGTAAGAAACCTCCTGAATTCAATCAGAATCCAAAGGGTGCAGTATATCATTTATGTGACTTCTCTATACTTTCATGATCATAGATGAAATCTCTCTATGTTTTACATTTCATGGGGTAGAAAACGATATAAGTCCATATCATCCACAGAACTTAAGTTATGATTTCTCCCACATGTTATTAACCATTTTTCATTCAAATTCCTGCTGATATAGGCTTTTAAGGCCACTCTCCATTGTTTTTAAGGGGAAACCTACTGAATTCAGTCAGAGTCCAAAGTGTGCAGTATATATCTTCCTGTGAATTCTCTTTATTTTGATGATCATAGATGATATCTCTCTATGTTTTACACTCCATGGGGTAGAGAAGGATAGAAGTCCATATCACCCACAGATCTTAAGTCATGATTTCTCCCCTTTGTTATTAAGTCTTTTTTCATTCAAATTCCTGCTGATTTAGGCCTTTAATGCCAACAGGCTGTGTTTTCAGTGAGAAATCTTCTGAATTCAATCACACTCCAAAGGGAGCAATATATATCTTTATGGAACTTCCTGTTCGTTGATGTTTATAGATTAAATCTCTCTATGTTTTACACTTCGTGGGGTAGAAAAGGATATAAGTACATATCACCCACAGATCTTAAATGTTGATTTCTCCCACTTGTTATTAACAATTTTTTCATTCAAAATCCTGCTGATTTATTCTCATCAGGCCAACTGGAAGTGTTTTCAAGGAGAAACTTCCTGAATTCAATTGGACTCCAAATGATGAAGTATATATCTCTCTGTGACTTCTCTTTACTTTGATGATCATAGATGAAAGCTCTTATGTTTTACACTTCATGTGGTAGAAAAGGATATAAGTCCATTACACCCACAGATCTTAAGTCATGATTTCTCCCTCTTGATATTAATCCTTTTTTCGTTCAAATTCCTGCTGATTAAGGCCGTTCAGGCAAATAGGCAGTATTTTCAGCGAGAAAGATTTCTCTTTACTTTGATGATCATAGATGAAATCTCTCTATGCTTTAAACTTCATGGAGTAGAAAAGGATAAAAGTCCATATCACCCAAAATCTATGTTTTACACTTCATGGGGTAAAGAAAAATATAGTCCATATCACCCACAGATCTTAAGTCATGATTTCTCCCACTTGTTATTAGCCCTTTTTTCTTTCAAATTCCTGCTGATTTAGGCCTCAGGCCAACAGGTAGTGTTTTCAGCGAGAATACTCGTGAATTCCATCAGACTCCAAAGGGTGCAGTTTACATCTTTCTTTGAACTCTCTGTATTTGATGATCATTGATGAAATCTCTCTATGTTTTACACTTTATGGCATACAAAAAGATATATTCCATATCATCCACAAATATTAAGTCATGAATTCTCCCACTTGTTATAAACCATTTTTTAATTTAAATTCCTGCTGATTTAGGCCTTTCAGGCCAACAAGCAGTGTTTTCAGTGAGAAACCTCCTTAATTCAATCAGTCTACAAAAGGTGCAGTATCTATCTTTCTGGGAATTCACTGTACTTTGATGATCATAGATGAAATCTCTCTCTGTTTTTTATTTCATGGGATAGAAAAGGATATAAGTCCATATCACCACAGATCTTAAGTCATGATGTCTCCAACTTGTTATGAACTGTTTTTTCATTCAAATTCCTGCTGATTTAGGCTTTTCAGGCCACCCTGCAGTGTTTTCATGGAGAGACCTACTGAATTCTGTCAGACTCTAAATCCTGCAGTATATATTTTCCTGTAACCTATCTTTACTTTGATGATCATAGACGATATCTCTTTATGTTTTACACTCCATGGTGTAGAAACGGTTCATATCACCCACAGATCTTAAGTCATGATTTCTCCCAAGGTTATGAACTCTTTTTTCATTCAAATTCCTGCTGATGTAGGACTTTCAAGCCAACAGGCAGTGCTTTCAGCAACAAACCTCCTGAATTCAATCACATACCAAAAGGTGCAGTATATATGTTTATGGAACTTCCCTTTACATTTATGTTTATAGATGAGATCTCTCTCTGTTTTACACTTCATGGGGTAGAAAAGGATAAATTCATTTCACCCACAGATCTTAAGCCATGAATTCTCCCAATTGTTATTAATCCTTTTTTCATTGATATTCCTGCTGATTTAGGCCTTTCAGCCCAACTGGAAGTGTTTTCAGGGAGAAACCTCCTGATTTCAATCAGACTACATATGGTCAGTACATATCTTTCTGTGACTTCTCTGTTCTTTGTTTGATGATCATAGATGAAATCTATGTTTTACACTTCCTCGGGTAGAAAAGGATGTAAGTCCATAACACCCATAGATAATAAATTTTGATTTCCCCCACTTGTTATTAACCATTTTTTCATTCAAATTCCTTTTGATTTAGGCCTTTCAGGACAACACGCAGTGCTTTCAGTGAGAAACCTCCTGAATTCAATCAGACGTCAAAGGGTGCATTATAAATCTTTATGGATCTTCCCTGTACGTTTTCTTTATAGATGAAATGTCTTTCTGTTTTTCACTTCATGGGATAGAAAATACATAAGTCCATATCACTCATGATTACTCGCCTTTGTTATTAACAATTTTTTCTTTCAAATTCCCGCTGATTTAGGCCTTTCAAGCCAACTGTAAGTCTTTTCAGGGAGAAACCTCCTGAATTCAATCAGACTCCAAAATGTGCAGCATATATCTTTCTGTGACTTCTCTGTACTTTGCTGATGATAGATGAATTCTCTCTATGTTTTAATTTCATGGGGAAAAAATGATATAAGTACATAACACCCTCCCATCTTAAGTTGTAATTTCTCCCTCTTGTTATTAACACTTTTTTCATTCAAATTCCTGCTGATGTAGGCCTTTCAAGCGAACAGGCAGTGCTTTCAGAGAGAAACATCCTGAATTCAATCAGACTCCAAAGGGTGCAGTATATATCTTATATGAAACTTCCCTGTACGTTGATGTTTATAGATGAAATCTCTCTCTGTTTTACACCATGTGGTAGAAAAAGGATATAAGTCCATATCACCAACAGATCTTAAGTATGGTTTCTCCCACTTGTTTTTAATAATTTTGTCAGTCAAATTCCTGCTGAATTAGGCCTGTCAGGTCAACAGCAGTTTTTTCAGCGAGAAAACTCCTGAATTCAACCAGACTCCAAAGGATGCAGTATATATCTTTCTGTGAATTCTCTGTTCTTTGATGATCATAGATAAAATCGATCTGTTTTTTACTTCATGTGGTAGAAAAGGATGTATGTAAGTCCATATCACCCAGAGATCTTAAGTCATGATTTCTCCAACTTGTTATCAATATTTTTTCATTCAAATTCCTGCTGATTTAGGCTTTTTGGCCACCCTAAAGTGTTTTCTTGGAGAAACCTACTGAATTCAGTCAGACTCCAAAGGGTACAGTATATATCTTCGTGTAAACTCTGTTTACTTTGATGATCATGGACGATATCGCCCTATGTTTTACACTCCATGGTGTAGAAAAGGATATAAATCCATATCACCCAAAGATCTTAAGTTATGATTTCTCCCATTGTTTTGAACTCTTTTTTTATTCAAATTCCTGCTGATTTATGCCTTTCAGGCTGACAGGCATTGTGTTCAGAGAGAAACCTCTGAATTCAATCAGACTCCAAGGGTTGCAGTATATATCTTTCTGTGACATTTTTTTTCTTTGATGAACATAGATGAATCTCTCTTTGTTTTATACTTCTTGGAGTAGAAAATGATAGAAGTACATATCACCCACAGATCTTAACTCATGATTTCTCCCACTTGTTATTAACAATTTTTTCATTCAAATTCCTGCTGATTTAGGCTCATCAGGCTACCTGGAAGTGTTTTCAGGGAGAAACTGTCTGAATTTAATTGGAGTCCAAAGGGTGCAGTATATATCTTTCTGTGACTTCTCTTTACTTTGATCATCATAGATGAAATCTCTCTATGTATTATACTACATGTGGTATAAAGGATATAAATCCATATCATCCACAGATCTTAAGTCATGATTTCTCCCACTTGTTATTAACCCTGTTTTCATTCAAATTCCTGCTGATTAATGCCTTTCAGCCAACAAGCAGTGTTTTCAGCGTGAAACCTCCAGAATTCAATCAGACACCAAAGGGTGCAGTATATATCTTTCTGTGACTTCTCTGTACTTTGCTGATCATAGATGAAATATCTCTATGTTTTAAATCTTGGGTAGAAAAGGATATAAGTCCATATCACCCACAGATGTTAGTCATGATTTGTCACACTTGTTATTAATAGGTTTTTCATTCAAATTCCTGCTGATTTAGGCCTTTGAGGCTAATTGGAAGTGTTTTCAGGGAGAAACCTCCTATATTCAATTATACCCCAAAGAGTGCATTATATATCTTTCTGTGACTTCTCTTTACTTTGATCATCATAGATGAAATCTCTCTATGTATTATACTACATGTGGTATAAAGGATATAAATCCATATCATCCACAGATCTTAAGTCATGATTTCTCACCTTTGTTATTAACTCTTTTTTTCATTCATATTCCTGCTGATTTAGGCCTTTAAGACCAACAGGCATTGTTTTCAGCAAGAAACCTCCTGAATTGAATCAGACTCCAAAGGTTGCAGTATATATCTTTCTGTGACTTCCCTGTACTTTATGATCATAGATGAAAACTATGTTTTGCATTTCATGGGGTAGAAAAGGAAATTAGTCCATATCACCCACAGATCTTAAGTCATGAATTCTCCCACCTGTTATTAACCCTTTTTTCATTCAAATTCCTGCTTATTTAGACCTGTCATGCCAACAGGCTGTGTTTTCAGCAAGAAACCTTCTGAATTCAATCACACTCCAAAGGGTGCAGTATATAGCTTTATGGAACTTAACTGTACGTTGATGTTTATAGATGAAAAATCTCTATGTTTTACACTTCATGGAGTAGAAAAGGATATAAATCCATATCACCCACAGATCTTAAGTCATGATTTCTCCCAGTTGTTATTAACCCTTTTTTCATTCAAATTCCTGCTGATTTAGGCCTTTCGGGCTAACAGGTAGTATTTAAAGCAAGAAACCTCCTGAATTCAATCACACTCCAAAGGTTGCTGTCTATATGTTTCTGTGACTTCTCTGTACTTTGATGATCATAGATGAAACATATTTTTGTTTTACAATTCAAGGGGTAGAAAAGATATGTCCATATCACCCACAGGTGTTAAGTCATTATTTCTCCCACTTGTTATTAACCATTTTTTCATTCAAATTAATGCTGATATGGCCATTCTGGCCAACAGGCCCTGTTTCCAGCAAGAAATCTCCTGAATTCAATCAAACTTCAAAGGATGCTGTATATATCTTTCTGTGACTCCTCTGTATTTGAAGATCAAAGATGAAATCTCTCTATGTTTTACACTTTATGGGGTACAAAAGGATATAGTCCATATCATCCACAGGTGTTAAGTCATGAATTCTCCCACTTGTTATTAACGCTTTTGCATTCAAATTCCTGCTGATTTGGGCATTTCAGGCCAAAAGGCATTGTTTTCAGCTAGAAACTTACTGATCAATCAGACTGTAAAGGGTGCTGTATATTTATATTTCTGTGAGTCTCTGTACTTTGATGATCATAGATGAAATCTCTCGATGTCTTACACTTCATGTGGTAGATACGTATATATGTCCATATCACCCACTGCTCTTAAGTCATGATTTCTCACCTTTGTTATTAACCCTTTTTTCATTCAAATTCCATCTGATTTACACCTTTCAGGCCAACAGGCAGTGTTTTCAGCTGAAACCTCCTGAATTCAATCAGACTCTAAAGGATGTAGTATATACATTTCTGTGACTTCTCTGTACTTTCATGATCATAGATAAAGTCTATGTTTCACACTTCATGGATAGAAAAGGATATAAGTCCATATCACCCACAGATCTTAAGTCATGATTTCGCCCATTTGTTATTAGCCCTTTTTCATTCAAATATTTGCTGATTTATTCCTTTCAGGCCAACAGGCAGTGTTTTCATCGAGAACCCTTCTGATGTCAATCACAATCCAAAGGGTTCAGTGTATATCTTTCTGTGACTTCTCTGTACTTTTATGATGATAGATGAAATATCTCTTGAATTACACATCTGGATTAGAAAAGGATAATAATCCATATCACCCACAGATCTTACATCCTGATTTCTCGAACTTGTTATTAACTCTTTTTCCATTAAAATTCCTGATGATTTAGACCTTTCAGGCCAACAGGCCGTGTTTTCATGGAGAATCTATTTGAATTCAATAATTATCCAAAGGGTGCAGCATATATCTTTCTATGACTTCTCTTTACTTTGTTGATCATAGAAGAAATCTCTCTATGTACCTCTACATGAGGTAGAAAAGGATATATCCATATCACCCACAGAACTTAAGTCATGATTTCTCCCACTTGTTATTAACCATTTTTTCATTCAAATTCCTGCTGATTTAGGCCTTTGAAGACAGCAGGCTGTGTTGTCAGCGAGAAACCTTCTGAATTCGATCACTCTCCAAAGCATGCTGTATGTATCTTTATGGATCTTCGCTTACGTTGCTGTTTACAAATGAATAATGAATTCTCTCTCTGTTTTACTTTTCATGGAGTTAAAAAGGATATAAGTCCATATCACCCACAGATCTTAAGTCATGAGTTCTCCCACTTGCTAGTAATATTTTTTTCATTCAAATTTCTGCTGATTTTATGCCTTTCAGGCCAACTGAAAGTGTTTTCTGGGAGAAACCTCCTGAAATCAATCAGACTACATATGGTCAGTACATATCTTTCTGTGACTTCTCTGTACTTTGATGATCATAGATGAAATCTATGTTTTACACTTCCTCGGGTAGAAAAGGATATAAGCCCATAACACCCACTGATCTTAAATATTGATTTCTCCCACTTGGTATTAACTATTTTTTCATTCAAATTCCTTTTGATTTAGGACTTTCAGGCCAACACACAGTGATTCAGTGAGAAACCACATGAATTCAATCAGACTTCAAAGGGTGCAGTATAAATCTTTATGGAACTTCCCTGTATGTTTTGTTTATAGATGAAATCTCTGTTTTTCACTTCATGGGATAGAAAATAAATAAGTCCATATCACTCACAGATCTTAAGTCATAATTACTCGCCCTTGTTATTAATAATTTTTTAATTCAAAATCCCGCTGATTTAGGCCTTTCAAGCACACTGTAAGTGTTTTCAGGGAGACACCTCCTGAATTCAATCAGACTCCAAAGTGTTCAGTATATATCTTTCTGTGACTTCTCTGTACTTTGGTGATTATAGATAAAACCTCTCAAAATTTCCTCTTCATGAGGTAGAAAAGGATATAAGGCCATATAACCCATGGATCTTAAGTCATGATTTCTCCCAAAGTTATGAACTCTTTTTTCATTTAAATTCCTGCTGATTTATGCCTATCAGGCCAACAGGGAGTGTTTTCAGAGAGAAATCTCTGAATTAAATCAGACTCCAAATGATGCATTATATATATTTCTGTGACTTCTCTGTACTTTGATGATCATAGATGAACTCTATGTTTTACATTTGAAAGGTGGAAAAGTATATAAGTGTATATCACTCACAGATCTTAAGTCATGAATTCTTCCACCTGTTATTAGCCATATTATCATTCACATTCCTGCTGATTAAGGCCTTTCAGGCCAACAGGCTGTGTTTTCAGTGAAAAACCTTCAAATTCAATCACACTTCAAAGGGTGCAATACATATCTTTTTGGAACTTCCCTGTATGTTGATGTTTACAGATGAAATCTCTCTATGTTTTACACTTCATGGAGTAGAAAAGTATATAAGTTGATATTACCCACAGATCTTAAGTAATGATTACTCGCCCTTGTTATTAACATTTTTTTTCATTCATATTCCTGCTGATTTAGGCTCATCAGACCAACTGGAAGTGTTTTCAGGGAGAATTTTCCTGAATTCAATCAGACTCCAAAGGGTGCAGTATATATCTTTCTGTGACGTCTCTGTACTTTGATGATAATAGATGAAATCTCTCTATGTATTACACTACATGTGGTAAAAAGGATATAATCCAGATCACCCACAGATCTTAAGTCATGATTTCTCCCACTTGTTATTAACCCTTTTTTCATTGAAATTCTTGCTGATTAAGGCCTTTCAGGCCAACAAGGAGTGTTTTCAGTGAGAAATCTCCTGAAATTAAGCAGACACCAAAAGGTGCAGTATATATATATATATCTTTCTGTGGCTTCTCTTTACTTTGATGATCATAGACAATATCTCTCTATGTTTTACACTCCATGGGGAGGAAAAGTTTAAAAGTCCATATCACCCACGGTTCTGAAGTCATGATTTCTCCTGTTTGTTATTAATACTTTTTGCATTCAAATTCCTGCTGATTTAGTATTTTCAGGCCAACAGGCAGTGTTTTCATCAAGAAACCTTCTGAATTCAATCACACTCCAAAAGTGCAGTATATATATTTCTGTGAATTCTCTGTACTTTGATGATCATAGAAGAAATCTCTCTATGTTTTACAATTCATGGGGTATAAAAGGATATAAGGCCATATCATCAACAGATCTTAAGTCATAATTTCTCCCACTTGTTATAAACCCTTTTTTTCATTCAAATTCCTGCTGATGTAGGCTTTTTGGGCCAACTGGAAGTGTTTTCATGGAGAATCCTTTGGAATTCAATTATTATCCAAAGGGTGCAGTATATATCTTTCTGTGACTTCTCTTTACTTTGATGATCATAGACAATTTCTCTCTATGTTTTACACTCAATGGGGTACAGAAGGATAAATGTCCATATCACACACAGATCTGAAGTCATGATTTTTTTTTTTTTTTTTTTTGGGAATTGCATACAGCTTTTTTTTTTTTTTTTTTTTAAAATTTTTTTTTTTTTTTTTTTTTTTTTTGGGAATTGCATACAGCTTTTTTATTTTATTTTTTTTAAAATTTATTTATTTATTTATTTATTTTATATATAAATTTCACAACTTTGTAATCTCAAGGGTTTGACCCCCCTCCCTCCCCTCCCTTCCCCCTTTTCCCTCCTGTTCATAGTTGTGCATTTCATTTTGTTGCTTAGCTTGTTTTGATTTTCCTCAAGGCTTTTATTTATTTATTTATTTTTATTTATTTTTTTTCCCTATATCCCTTACATTAGTGAGACCATTTGGTTTCTGCCTTTTTCTTTGTGGCTTGTTTCTGCTAATATGATTTCTTCTAAATGCATCCATGTTGTTATGAAGTCGTCCAATTTGTCATTTTTAATTGATGAGTAATATTCCATTGTGTATATATACCACAATTTTTTCATCCAGTCCTCTATTTTGGGGCATTTAGGTTGTTTCCATGACCTTGCAATTATAAATTGTGCTGCAGTAAACATCCGGGCACAGGTGTCCTTTTGTACCCACATTGAGGTCTCTTTTGGGTAGATTCCCAGAAGAGCAATTGCTGGGTCAAATGGTAGATCCATTTTCATTAGCT
>PVHY01024241.1:0-19907 GCA_004024945.1 Uropsilus gracilis
TACCCTATATTTGAGTGAGCTGTTTTCCAGCCCTGGTTTTCCACCTTGACTCAGGAATGGCGTGGGGGTTTTATCTGCACCCCAGTTGTTCTACTGATGACTGTCAGGTCGTGGCTAGTACCTGCTGATCGTGTCATCTATGGTCTTCTCTGGGGAAACCTGCTTTTTTGGTTACTAGCACAATACCTCCATACGCACCTTACACTTCACTTCTTGTCTCTGCAGTACTTCCACCCACTTGGAATTTGTTTCTTTCTGTACTCTCTGCCCCCTTTTTAAAATTTCATGCTTCCTTCACCAAGAATAGCACTGTTCCTGGATACACCCCTACACCCTGGGCCCAGTCACTTTGACTTCGTCTTTCCATGGGACACAGTCAACATTAGCATATTGAAGGAAATTCCATTTTTTCATGTTCCCCACAGACTTTCAATAAAAATATTTACATCTTAATCTCGACACCCTCTTCACCTGGAGTCCACGATCATTTTCCAAGTAATGCCCCTTCCGACATCTAAGATCTAGAACCATGATGTTGAATGTGGCAGCCACCAGCTTACATAGGGTGTTAAAATTTAAATAAATTTAAGTAAAATTAAAACTTTAATTCCTCAGTTGAACTAACAATATTCCTTGTGCTCAGTAACCACAAGTGCTGTTGACCTCTATGTCAGACAAATTGTAGAACATGTCCATCATCAAAGAAAGTTTGGTTAGGTGGTGCTGCTCTAGAACTGTCTGTCCTCAGGAATATGAGGATAGACTGGCATAGTTATTGAGGTAACTGCTCTTTGGTCCTCAGTCATTTTGAGACCACATTTCCAAGTTTCTGAAAGACTCACCTTTATCACTTATCAGCCTTATCCAACTGACAAGTAACATTTAACAACACTGCCCCTACTCACACCCAAAGTTGATTGTGGGCTAAGATTAGAGCACAGACTCAGGAGGAGGTTTATATGCTACAGTATAAATCGACTGTCAAGTTTTCTAAATGCTTTATCTAATGAGAAGATCTTAGGACCAACTGGGAGTCTATTTCCTTTGCACTATTAAGTTAACATTTCCTCAGCATTTTGTGTATCTTCAATAAATACTTGGTTTTAAGGGTTTTATATTTAACCTTCCTCAAAAACCACTTTAAAATAGATATTAGCACATTCATGACAGGGATGGGTTCCTTATGTTCTGCCATCAGACATCTTCATTATTAATATTTTGCTCACCAGATGGGACTGATTTTTATTAAATGAATTAATGAAGTTCATCTGTATGCATGTACTGCTGGTGGTACATGTCAGCATGAACATGTTAAACCTATTTAACAGGTCAAGAAAGAAGTACGGGGGGGGGTTAGGTCACATTTCTATGACTACTAGGTAGCAAAAACTGTCTCCTCCTACTTATTTCACTGTGATTCAGCCTTGGGCTGGATTTAGCCAAATAGCTCTAGGTGCCCACAAAATAAGACTGTGGCTTTTGGAAGACTGAGGAAAAGTAGTTACCACCACCTGAGGCCAGACAGAGAGTAAAACCAGTCACTTGCCAGAGGAAGTGCTGAAAATTTCAGGACTAATCAAATCTCTGTAAGTTATTTCAGCACTTTATTTTTCTGTTGTATGAGGCCAAGCACATACAGGGAAGACTCTAAGACATTACAGTGTGCAGTTGCTGTTGAACAAGAAAATCATGAGCAGGCTGTAAAAGAATGGCTGCTAAAATACAAATTCTTCTTCCCTTCCAGTACTCCCCAAGCATGACAATGAGTGTGTGATCCATCACCACGTCTCCTCATGAAAACCACAGTGAGTCAGCCCTTCACAGAACTACTACGGAAGAAAATTGCTCATCACAGTGTACAGTTAAAGAAGGAATCTCAGTCACACCAAACCAACCTTTTTATTTCCTGCTCTCTCCCTATTTTGTGAAGAAAGCGGGTCCAAACGTGATTCAAATAACTGTACGGAGCGGCATATTAGAATTGCCCTAAACCGAACTGCAAATAATTATCTGTGTATGTATATGCGTGGGAAAGAGAATGTATTGTATATGTGTATGTTATACAGACATATACACATACATACGTTGACCCACAGGACATTGTAAAATATTATCACATGACATCTTAAGTAGAAATAAGTAGGGACTTTTATTCCATCCTTTTTTTCACGTTTACATTTTAATTATTAAAAGTTGCTCCTGCCCCTCCCTGAACTATTTTGTGCTGTGTATATCACTGCTTTATATAAGTTATTTTTTAAGGTGAACTCAGATGTTATGGTTTTGTAAATGTCTGCAATCATGGATAGGAATAAAATCGCTTATTTGAGAGCTTTCATTAAATTGCGTCTGATGCAAGTTATCCTGTGGATCACAAAGTGTACTGTCTCCGGAGAAAAAAAGTGTGTCTTCCTTTTTATGTCAAATCAGTTTCTCAGTTACCTTCAGTGAAAAGTATTTTTGTACTTTTTATTTAGAAAAAAAATAGTTCAACAAAAGCTTAACTGGAGCCTAATGCAATGTATTTCTTACATTAACTACTTTCGATGGAGTTCTTGATCTGTCTTAGATACAGAAAATTAGCCCCCCTTGCTTAGACCTTAGCAATAAAGTAACAGGAGTTGTCATATTTTTAGCAACATATTTTCTCTCTAACATGATAAAGCCCAGAAGTGATAACAAAACCATTTGCCTGAAGCTTGTCACTTCTCGCCAATGCTAAAGACACAATTTTAAGAACGTACTAATATGCAATGGTATCTGATCTTTTATTCTGACATCCTGTGAATATTTGCACACAGACACTGCAGAGGGGATCCCTTCAGATGACTGAGACTTTCAGCACTGGGAAGAAAGTTTTGAACATCCAAGAGGGGGCTCTGGAGCATGTTTTTTATCCACTTCTCTTGGTTACTTCCTGCAAGATTGACTGGTTAACAGGCCCCAACCCCTCTGTGCACCCTTTGTCACTGACAGCAGAGCTATCTGATCCCAGGATCTAGTGGTTTTGTTTGGAGGAAATCATCTTAGTAACTCAGTCTCATGTGGTCATTATCTTCAAAGGCTAAATCTGCTTTGTGGCACTGCTCTGAAAAGAGTTAACATTAGGAAAATCACTCCCCTTATGACGGCATCTTGTCCTGTGGAATTTCCAGATCCCCGTGGATTTTGTGTGTAACAGTATGAACGCTGAAACCTTAAAAGAGAAGCATTAATTTTAGACTCCAAAAGATTAGTTGGTCTTCTTTTTTGTTAAGACTATAATACAAGTAACCATTGATATACAATTATTTATCCAAACTCCAGAGGCTTTGAAAGCATTGTTTAGTTTCAGGTAAGAGGAGTCCTTCTCACTAGGGTTTATAGTGAAAATTTTGAAGTATTCTTGCCAAAATATACAATATCTGTTTCTAGATACTTATTTATCTCGGCTCCATAATGATTTATTCCTTCTGGAAGTAAAGATTTTGGCTGTGCACAATAACAGTGCTGGGCAGAACTCTTGGGGGAGAGGAAAGTTGAATTAAATTTATGTTCTAGATTTAAACTATAATCGAATCAGTGACCATTAATCACACCGTATGCAGGGGGCCAGGACTGCCAACTGAAGAATAGCTGCAAATTTTGAGCCACAGGTACCTCGCATGAGAAAATCAAAATATCCTCAGTTCAAGCCAAGATAGCCTGAAGATGGCACTGTACAAACACATGAATTTTGCCAGAGTTCATTTCACTTTTCCATTTTGGGGGCAATTGTGCAAACTGACTGTCATATGATTGAGTTTAAGCTTAAAATGCTAGAACTTTTAAATATTGTGTTGACTCTTCTCCACTGTAGTGATTTTGACTATTTTATTTGCCTTCTAAGAAGGTATTGTTTATTATCATAAGAATCAAGAACCTGATTTTACTTGATGTCTTTTGGGGGGTAATATTGACCTATCAATGGCAGTGTTGGTTCCATTGTTTCTAATATATTTGGTTAAAAAGTAAAGTTCTGTTTTAAGCATAGAAATCAACTCAAAATAAGCAACTCTTTAAACCTATATAAAAATATTTTAGGAGGAAATTGTATTCAAATTTTCAGGAAACAAGAATATTTAATTTTAATATCAAATACAAATAGTTTTCTCCTGTACCACATGGAAGATAGTATACCTGTACATTAATTCTTGTTTACATTTTATATCAGTTAGGCTTTACCCGTTTCTCCTGTAAAAAGACCACTTAATATTTTCCTTCCTGTGTATTTTTCCATTGAAGCATTGTGTTGATCTTAATATATTGAGACTTGTTTCTCAGTTATTTTTACACATTTCACCTCACAGCAGTATATTTTTACCTATATTGAAAATATAAAGCATGCATTTATAAAATTTGAAAATAATGGGAAACATTACTGTTCTGTATATTGTCTAACCCTTTACAGTTGAAGATATGTCAAATTCTTTCTAAGGTATGTATATCATCAGCTGACCCTTTTTTCTCACAAAGCTGCCCCTGAAAATACAGCTCAGCGAGCAATCTTGGCCTGGCAACGCTGTCCAGGTGTGGAGAGTAAGCCAAGTGCTCCTTGATGAGTGTTTCTCTTTGGACTGATGAATGGGAATTGCCCAACTGAGAAATCTAAACTTAAGGTTTCTCCATTGCTAGAAGATTAGCAAATCAGTTCTGCTTCCCAAGCCAGGGAAAGTGCCCAAAACACTCCTTTTCCCTCCAGGAATAAAATATAAAAAATTTCATTCATGTTTTTACTATTCTCTAAGGTATCCGAACTCTACATTTCACAGAACTGTTCAGTTAACACTTCCTGTAGTTAACACTTCCTCTTTGGTTAACACTTCCTGCAGTTCAAAAGACAGAAAACAAAAACCAGTGAGTCCAGTTTGGGGGCAGGAGGCGGCCCTACATCTGGCCACACCTTTTCGCCATCATATTCTGGGACCGTGAGACTCGGAGGCTCTCTGCTTCCTTGACCCTTTTCTACTCTTGTAAAGATTATGAAATTTTTATTGACTTCTTCCATCATGTGCCCCAGGACTCTCTTCCCAACCCTACATTCTTTAGTAGACATCAAGATACAGACTGAACTTTTTTTTACTTTTACCTCCCCAGCCTTGACAGTTTTCACATGGTATAGTACTCATACCTTTCCCAGGGGGAATCACTGCAATTTCCATTTCTTGATTATCACTGTTCATTAAAAGCACTGCCACAAATCATAGCTACTTGACTTCAGAATACATTATAGTATTTTGACACTAGTTTTCCCTTCACTTTTATGATTTATGTATGATAACGCTCTTTTCCTGAAAAGACTGATTGATAGAAGTAACCTGGGAATATATAATGTATAGTGTGGGAGGGAGAAAAGACCAAACTTCAGAGAGGAAGGGTGTTTGAAGAGAGTTTCCACATATTTTTCAAAAAGTAAATTAGTCCTTTTTTGAAACCCCTCCTTGTGGAATTTAAGTTTCTTGTTTGCCATGAGGAGCAGCTGTCTGTGTTTGCTTAAAATGATGGTATCCAGTCTTAATCATGTGTGAGAAGCTCTCTGGGTCTGTAAACCATGCCTTGAAATTATATTGGAAAGCAAAAGAATGATACAACTCCTACTACCCTTGATTTTTGCATATTAACCGTATGTGTACATGTATAGGTGTTAGGGGTGGCCATATGAAGTTGGCTCACAAAACACCCCAACTCTTATTTTGATTTAATAGTTACCTGTTGTGTAATTATGTAATTCCTTCCTTTGCTTTTCATTTCAATGGCAAAATTATAGCTGATAAAAGTGATTTGGGCTGGAGAGTGTAATAACACGTGCATACATCCTGTGTTCATCTTAAAATACCCACATTAGCTTGTCCACATCAGGTCTGGCTCTGACAGTACTGCAGCTGAAGGTAAGAATATAGATGCTCACTTAATCGTGACCTCACTGATCTTGCCAGCAATTATGCAATAAATTATTTTTTAATGTGCACATTTGCTTACAATAAACTGAAATGATGTTATTTCACAAGAAAAGGTCACTGTACCCATGAACTTTAATTCAGATTAAAAAATAGAACCTGCAGATCAAACATGGGAAACTCTTTAATTTTCTAAACTATAAAGAAGAATTCTTAGCTAAGTAAGTCTCCTAAGGAGAATTTCCTCTGCCAAGTTCCCCTGTTAGTCTTATCAGTCTTTCTGAATAGAAGCAAAATAATTTCTCTATAAGTAGTTTAATGTGAATATTTTTGCTTTCTGCATTCTTAAACATGAACTAAAGCACTGTCTATATATACATTTTTAGTGTAGCTATATGTATTCTTGGATAAAATTGCAGATCATTTCTTTCCTTTTGTGAATTTACCATCCTTAGAATAAATTTACTCTCATTTTGATTACCCCAGTCACTGAAATGTTGTATGTTCCTAGAAATATTTAGTACTTCATTTTTAAAATGAAATTTGCAATTAATATGACAAAGGTAAGTATTCCTAGGGGAAAAAATGAAAAAAAGATTTACCCCCAGTTGACAATAGTACTATCATGCTTTTTCTTTTGCATCAAGTGACCTCAGTATATTGCCAAGAAAGTGAAATCTGGATCTTCTCTCTGTTCTCAGAACATGGTACATGTTGCCAGCTAAATTTCCATCATGTCCTGATAAAATTTACTCAATAAATTGTAATTAACCACTTATTAGGAAACAGACTCTCAAATAATCTGTCCAGTTAATTTTAAACTGTACATCATTTAAATTTGGCAACACGTTAGAAATTTTAATATAAGCTATGATAAAAACATGACTTTCTATCCAATCTTTCAAAATGTCTTACTTTGCACTAAGACAATAGCAATAATAAGTATGTTTGAATAAAAGACATGCTGTTGTTTCAAAGGTGAAAAATGGAAGTCTTTATAATTATTTAATCTTAGCCATCAGCTTATAGAATTTGTATAATTGCGATGTTGAGAATTTAAGATGTTTTCTTACTACATGTGTGAAATTGTTACTTAGTCTTCCTGAAAAAAATTTGTAAGTTTTTTTAAATGCATAACTATGTACAAATGTAACTGGAATTTTGGGTGCTTTTAGTAATTTGTTAATTCAATCATGAATACTAGCTACTTATATATAAATTTAGCATGTGATGTATATGTGGGCACATGTGCATTTTTGCATTTAAACTCTACTGGGTTTATTAGTTTTTAATAGAAATACTTGAAATATTCATGTAGTGGGGAAAATTGCCAGAAAGATGAACATAAAGTCCCATAATTTGGCACATGTTCTCACATTTAATTTTTAAAATACAGCTTTTTATTTAGTTTCTCCCTTTCATTTCTGAATTCTACTTCTCAGTGAAAGCATAAAAGAAACTGTTCATATGAAGATAGCATAAATGTTTTCTGAATGATAAATCAAAATATAACTAATGTGGACATCTGTGTATATAATTGAATTAGACATGCCTTATGTAAAAACTAAGTCTCTAATCTCAAAAAAAAAAACATGATTTAAGACTAAGTGGCTGATTCTTATGGTCAAGTAACTAAAGTTTGAATGCAAAAATTATATTAGCAAATAGATATCTGCTAATGGATTAAACTCTGGTATTTTAATGGAAATCTAAAGCAATTACGCAAATAATTCATGCAAAAATATGCTCCTCAATTACATCCATCTTTCTGATGAATTGCACAAATTAATGCCTCAATTCACCATGAACATTTGCCCAAATAAAGATTTTGAAGTAGGTTCTGTACACTACTTTATAATACAAGAGAGAAAGTTCTGTAATTGAGATTACAAATTCATCCTTAATGGGAATAAACTAATTGTTCCAATAAATTCCCAAATACTTAAATATATGGACTCAGTATTTAAGTGTTAAATATTTCTAATAGTATAATTTTAATCCAAATGGGAGCCTCTAGTTCAGTGATACAGCACGTTTGTATTTAGGAAGAAGAATGCTAAAAGTCCCTTTGCCAGATAACTAACTGAACTAAAAGTTACCGCAGGTAATTTAACTAGCTTTAGCAAGGTGTCAAGATTTCTGGGTGACAAAGGCGAAGTTGCAAGTCAAGTGAAGGATTCCCAAATTTAAAACAGAGGTCATATAACTAAGTCACACAACTGAAAACCTTCCTGGAAGTTATGTAAACTATCTCGAAGTCTACAAAAATGGTTATTAGTGATAGCATTATGTAGACACCAAACAAGAGTAACATGGGTGAACACAGCAGAATCAGTTTCCATTCCCCTCAGCCTCACTTGATGAATGAGAAACAGTGAGGAGAAGGGGTTCAGAAGTACTTTCTACCCAGCTCCAAACAATCTGAGAAATTGTATTTATTCCCGTAACACATTTTTAAGTTATTTTCATAATGAAAGTAACAAGCTAAAATTAGAAGAAAAAAGCAACCTATCTTTATGTGAGAAAAGGGAAGGCCTTCCTGACAAGTCACTTCCTCAGAGTCAGTGAACTCTTAAAAATAAAGCTTTTACATTGAAAGAAGCAAAATAAATAAATTCAAAAAGTTTTAGTCCCTCTATAAATTTCCTGATGCCAAAAAAAAAATTTCCTGAGTGAACAGATACTGCTCATATAAATTTGGTTTGCAAAACTCCCTTTGAGATATACACTGGACTCTGCTTGGCTACAGATGCATTTCTCAGGGTGCAATAATCTGAGGTTTCCCTTTCAGGGTTGACTTTGCAGCTGGAAGAACTTAATTCTTGATGATAGTACAGAAAATAGTACTTGATCTCTAGTCATTGCACATGAAGTGTATTCATGATATACTCATGAACACTGCAGATCATATTTGAACTGCAGAGTTACTGCAGATCATAAATGAACTAATAATTGGTGATAACAAAGTCAATATTAATGTAAATACTATTTCTGAGAAAAAAAGTTTAAAATTTGAAAAATCAAACAATCTCTAAGCCAAATGTATTCTCTATCTAGTCTTTTATGCTGCTCACCATTTTGTCATCTAGTCATTCATCACTTATAACTGAAAGGATGTTATGCATACTTACTGGTCACAAACTATTTTAACACATGCATTCATCATTAAAAGTGGCATTAATTTTAACTTTGAAAAGTCAGCATGCTGCTACAGTAAGAAGTATGAAACTGGGCAAATTTGTATATATTTTTTCATCTTTAAGAACTTAGCTATACTTTTTTTGCAAATTCTAAATTTAAGATAGCATTGCTTTACAACATTGTCTTTTAGGGGTATAGTTTAACACCTCTGCAAATGTATATGATTATAACAAGCCTACTACCAAATACCCAACAATTCACGATAGTTTACTGGGTCTTCTCTTCCCTTTGTTTTTTTACCACTTCCCTCCCCTTCTAGTAGTCAGATTTCATGAGTTTCCTTTGCTTTTTGCTGCTCCTTTGCTTTGTTTCTCTGTGTAATACATGTGGATGAAATCATTTGGTATTTTTCTTTTTATTTCACTAAGCATAAAATCCTGTAGGACCATCCATGTCACAAATGGCAGAATTCCATCTTTTTTACAACTGAGTAGTATTCCATTTGTGTGCATATGTATCACATATCCTTTATTACCTCATGTTTTATTGGGCACTTAACTTGTTTCCATAGCTTGGCTGTTATAAATAGTGCTGAAATGGAGAAAGGAGTACATATATCCCTTAGAATTAGTTTTAAAAATATAAACCATATATGGAAGTCATTAAGTGAAAATAGAAGCACTAAAAATTATAGGCCATCTATTTCACCATAGAAGTTCTTAAACTACTTTCCAAATTCAATATTGGAATGCTTGGTATAATGGTTACTAAGAAGTTTATTGAACCAAGTAAAATCAAAACCAACATAGAAGTCCATGTAACTCACACCAAGTTGGTTGGTCCACTGCCAATATACTATTAGACCATAACCAAATGTTTCATTTCTGAGTCAAAGTTTAAATTTCAATGCATTTAGCAAAAATATCACATTAGGAAACACAAAAATCTCAGCCTCTTCTCAAAAATAGTTATCTTGCAAAGAGATTTCTGGTTGCAAAATTACATGGTCCGTGAAGCTCAGCTTAGAATATAAAGCATTCAAAGTCCAACTCCCCATAGAAATTACTGTTGTGCATTTTTCTAAAATGAGTCTCACAAATCATCTCAAAAGGGAAATGATCTAAGGTAACTAGAAATCTGTCTGGTTTCTTCATTTCTCAAATGCCATTTACTATATTTTCCAGGCTTAGGAAGATCTGCATAATGTCTGTAGGAGAGACTCGACTGTATTTTCAGTGAAAGAGTAGTAACTTTTTCCTTCAAGTAACAGGAAATAGTATATTGTTTTGTTCTGACAGAAGGCACATCAGAAAATGTGAAACAAAGATCAGAAAACTGTGATCCAAACTTGGCTTTTCAAAATAAAATGTCTTTATGATTTAGTTGGCACTATTCCTTCTCACCAAGTCTACTCTGGTTGGAGCTCTTGCACTGGGCCTCAAAAACTGAACACATCCCACTAAAGTCCTAGTCAATGCCTAATCTTTGTGGTGGATTTCTTTCTACTGAAAATGAATGCTGTGGGCTTCATCTAATAGATTTTGTGACTATGTTTGCAGAAAATAAGCTTCATAAATTCATGAAATAATCTGTATAAAAACCTATACATAAAACATGTATAGAATTGGGGAACTAGGGACAAAATATCTAAGTAATTTTGAACTTAGAATATATGTATACACTCACATCTATTTACACATACGTATGCAAACAAGTTGAAATGATTAATGTATTTCTACTTTCAAGTTGTATGGTGAAAAAACTTAGAATTAGCCAACTGGACTCAGTTAAGACTCCATTTTGCTGGCAACATCCACAGCATCCTAAATCTGGCTCAGCAGAATATATGCCTCCTTCTCTGCAGCAGGTCTGACTTTGGCCACATCAGTGTCAGAAACCATCTCCACAGCCTGTGATCTGGTGCTTGAACACAAATATGTCATCATCTATCTTCTTCCAGCGTTGACTCTAGTTAGGGGAAACTTACTGGTGGCGTAAAGGTTAAGCTCCTTTTGACAGGGGGTGCTCTTCAGAGGATATTTGGGTTGCCCGTAGAGCCACAGAGTTTTGGGTGGTCGGAGGGTGAGCGACCAAATTTTTGTGTGTGGCCAGGACACTTCTCAGCACTGTTTTCATGGACACCAGAGTTTTGGTTCGGCTTGGACTCCTGCAGGGCAGCGACTTCCTTCTTTGCTTTCAGCACCATTTTGTGAAAACCGTTCCTTTAGAGTGACTGTACTCTTATTTCAGTGATTCAATTTGTATTTTACCATGTGTTTAAGAGACAAATATCAACTTACATATTAAATGTGTCTTATTTAGATTATTTGACTGAATTTTTATTTTCATATCATCTTGCTAATAATAGAAATTTTTCAGACTCTTAAGACTAACCAGTGGGGAACATAAAAGAGTTGGTTTCTGAGGATGTTTGTATGTTTTCAACTAGAAAACATCATTCTGGAATCCAAGCCCAGAACTATAAAATAAATTTGCTATTCAGAAATCTTTATTCTCCTGAGACATTTAGCCAGTGCAGAGTTTCCTTTGACCTTTATGTTCCAGAAGAGATGAGGCCCGAGGAGTCTTACTGCAAAGGAACAGGGACTGCTTCACAAGGTTGGCTCCTCAGTATTCTTGGAAACCTTTCATTTGCTTGCCTGACCTGAGTACAGTGCTCCTCCTCCTGCAGCTAAAGGTTTGACAACCTCTGCTTGTGTTACGAGCACTCATGGCCCCAGCCATTCAAGGCAGAGTGTAAATTAAGCTGGAAGAAGGAGAGGGACACTTCAAAAAACGGAACTGAAAGAAAAGCCAGTTTGCCTGTCACAACAGAAAATACTCTTACAGGATAATAAGGAAATGAGACACCGAGTCATGTATTATCTTGAACAACTGACATTTAACTTGCTCAATAAGCTCAGTTTTTGTAAATAAAATTATATTGAATTCTCTCCCCATCCTAGATTCCCCACCCCCACTTTGTTATCTCTTGTGCCTACAGTTGGTCTGTGTAGTTAAGGTACTATTTAGAATTATCGAAAAGTTAATGTACCATCTTAAGTAGCTATTAGTCTAAAAGGATGAATGTGGCTTTGGAAACACTTGCTTTATTCCTTAAGGAATAAATTAGGCACTAGCAAGAACAGAGTTCAATCTTTTTGGAGCCATTAAGACAAAAAAAAAGTCTCCAGGAAAACATAATTAACTAAAAGCCAAGTCAATACAGATCTTAAACTACAGTAGCAAGTGGTACCAGCATCTCACAGCTACTAAAATCTTTCCTTCCATGAATGATTACATTTTGATAAAAGAATTGCATTCCTTCAGTAAGCAATTTTTCAAGGTGTTTTGCTATGGGGCTATAACTGTACTTCTCATGTCTACCACAAGACCCATTGTTTGCTCTCATACCATCATCTTTCTCAATCTGTTCCTACTTGTAGCCCTCCCCATCAGCCCCAGGAGTCCTGTTATAGGAACAATATTTATCACTGAATCAGCTGCTAGCAGTTGTTTGTCAATAGAGTGAGGTAAGCAGTGCCTCCGAATACACCACCTGCCTTTGCCTCCCTTCTTCCAAACCTTCCACTAGTCTGTAAGTCCCCATAGAGACCCCTTGATTTTAGGTAGTGTAAATTCTTCCCAACTTTTAATCCTTGGGTTTTTTAGGAACTCAACAGTTTGTACTGTGTCAGCATCTTTCTTTTTTTTTTTTTAGGTTTGTTGTGGGTTTTTTTTGGGGGGGGGCTTTTTTTTAACATTTATTTACTTACCTGGGATTTAGCAGTTTCTAAAAAAATGGGGTTCAATGACAGGTAGAAAATGATAGATCAGAAATAAACTGATTATATTGTATTTTTATTTACTATCATGACTGGTTTCTACTGATAAGTACTGGGCATGCCACACAAGGCAGGCATATGAAGGTCCTAAGTCTACTGTCCTTTGTTATGTGACACAGCATATGGTAACAAAGGCAATTATCTATTACTATTTTATGTATTAACTTTATGTATTTGTAGTAAAAATCTCCTGTTTCCAAACCATAAGGTAGATTGGAAATTGAGAGAACATGTTCCTTCATCTTTAGTTATTGATCCTTTATGTGGATGATATATGACTGACTGCTTAATCATGAACCACATAGTCACACACCCCTCTCTAGGAGAAGCTTCCTCTGCCTAAATCTGAAGGCCTTTAGAAATCTCAGAGCTAATATATTCCCTGTGGGTGGCAAAGATCAACAAATTTCTCAATTCTTTAAATGTCTACATGTTCTGTTTAAACTATTTTACTGAGGTATGACAGCTATGAGAAAAGGTGAAAATATTCAGCATAAATATAACTAAGTTTGGGGATGAGAACACACTAGTGAAACCATTGATAATAAGGCCCTAGGCATATCTAGCACCACCTACAGTATCCTCCTGCCCTCTTTATTTTCAGGTGTGATACTAACAATTAAGTGCAGAATACAGTATTGTTTGCTATAAGCACTATGATGTACCTTAGAGCACCAAGAATTACCTTGCATACCTGAAACTTTCTAATCTTTGAACATCACCTCCCTACTTCTCCCTCAATAACTTGCCTGGCAGTCACCACTGTATCTCCATTTTCTATTAGTCCTGTTCTTTTAGGTATTTTAGATCCCACATATATGTAGACTCATAGTACATTTGTCTTTCTCTACCTGGCTTATTTCACTAAACATGCTGTCTCACGGGTCCATCCATGTGCTGTTGCAAATGGAGTTATTTCCTTTTTCAAGGCTGAATAATGATCCATCAAATGTATGTACCAGATTGACTTAATTTATCCATTTGTGGATTGACATTTAGGTTTCTATCTATGCTGCTATTAATAATGCTTCAATAACATGTAGATATAATGTCTTTGAGATCCTGATTTCGATTATTTTAGATAAATATCCAGAAAAAGGAAAGATAGACCACACATAGTTCCATTTTTCACACTTTGAGATAGAGATACCTGAATGCTCTATTTAGTAATGGCTGCATAAATTCACATTCTCACCAACAGTACACAAGGATCCCCTTCTCTCTACAGCCTTGTCAACACTTGCTATCTTTTGTCTTTTACTAAATGATATCTTGTAAGTACAAGCTATTTCAGGGTAGTTTTGACTTGCACTTCCTTGATAATCAGTGAGATTTAGCTTCTTTCTATGCGCTTGTCCACAAACATGGAGACTTTTTTTTTAGATCTTTTGTCCATTTAATTCAATTACCAATTTTTTACTATTCAAATATAGAAATCTTATATGTTTTGGATATAAACTCTTTGTAGGGTATGAAAATAGTTCTCTTATCTGGTAAGTTGCTTTTTCATTTGTTGGTGGTTTCTTTTGCCGTGCAGAAGCTTTTTTATTTTATATAATTTCATTTATTTACTTTGTTTTTATTGCTTATGTTTTTACTCTCACATGCAAAAAACTCACAGCTAAGATGACTGTCAAGAAGCTTTTTCTCTAGCTGTTCTCTTCTAGGTGTATGTTTTAAATATAAAAGGTGTTTTATATTTAAGTGAACATTAAAATTTAACTCACCCCAAACAGGAAAGAGAATCCTAAGAAGTATAAACTTCAGCAAAACAAATCAGAAAACTCAAAGTATTGACTTCCTATGTTAGTATTTTTTACTCAAGATATATTCTGATTTAGAAAAAAAGGAAAAAAGGAAGGCCCTCTTTTAGTAACTGTATAGTGTGGTGCCAGCCACAGTGTCTGCAGACAAAACGTGGGTCACTGTATAAATGAACAAATTATCTGTGCTCTTGAATGCCTCCATCTGTTTAGCTTTTGAATTATATAAATTAGAAAAGTAAGCCCCATAGACTTCAAGAAATTAGTGATAAAATATTGATTAGTGATAAAATATTGATACTATCAAAATGCTTTGGCATTTTGATAGTATCAATAATATTTCTGCACCAGATACTGCCAGTATCAAGACGAGACCTTTAAAGGTATCTAGAAACTTGCGTTGAAGTAGAGAAAGAATCTGATTTTTTTTCTGCTACTATAAGCAAGTGTGGAGCCTGATTCTCTTAAAAATTTACCACTGTTTTTTTAGTTCATTTCTTTTGCTAATAGTCAATTTGCATTAAGGTCTAATACCAATCTTTTCAGATACCTCTAAGTTTCTTTAAAAAGCAACTAAGTCTTGAAATCTGCCTGTGAGATGCAGGCAACCATGGGACTCCAAGGGGAATGAAGGCCAAGAACACAGAAGCAGGGAGTACAGGCTCTGGGGGAGTGGTGCAGCAAGTGAGGGAGTGTGGGTGGCCCCCCACCCCCGCACATGTCCAAGTGTCCCAGTGGTGGGGCACTGTGGCAGCAATGCCTGACAGGGGAAACCTACACTTCTCTTATGGAAACAAATGTTTAAAAATTTAAAAATTAGGAAAAGAAATCAGCTACTAAGAAATGGTGTGAACCAGAAGTAATGCAAGTAAATATGTTCCCAGCCCAAGGCAGTAAACCCATTCTATTTAAGAATAAAAACTTCTCACCAAGGATGAGGAAAAAAAAAAAGACTAAAGGACTAAACAAGGACAAACAGCAAAAAGAAAGGAGGCAAAGAGACCAGGGGAGATGTGGTGTGTGTGTGGGGGGGGGGGTATTCCCATGGGGATGAGCAGTTATACAATCATATATTGTAAAATATGCAAAAATAAAAATTAAAAAAAAGAATAAAAACTTGGCCTCCATCTGTATATGACTAATCTTTGTCCCTCTGACTACAGTCTCAAATTTTACCATGTCTAAACTGTAAATCTAAATTATTAGCAACATTTAAGAACTGAAGTAATTAAATACAAAAATATATTCTTATGAAATCCCCTTGTTCTTGTGGAGATTGTTTGCTATTCTATTTCATTGAAAAGAACTCTAAATGTCCACTAGAGGCAAGAATGCTCTCATACTGATAATAGAAATGAGATTTTAGTAAGAGAAATGTTTACTTTATGAACTAAGAAGACATACTGATAAAATGACACAAGAAAACAAATTTAACTAAAGGACTTAATTAAAATGCCCAAAGTCTACTAAACCATGAGGTGGTTAACATCAAATTTTATAGAAATCAATTATTTTGGAGGTGGAGGAGAAGAATGATGAGACACTACATCACATACACAGCTTTTGTGATAAATTCTTTGACAGCAATTTTCTAAAATCTTCACTCATTACTCTGATTTGCTATGGACATTTTTCTTTACTTGATTGTACAAATTGTTCTGAATCACACTATAATTAATTTGATGTACTCTAAATTTGCACATCCATCAAATATATGTTTTCATACTTGTATTCAGTTTTGTATAATTTTGCATTTTTTTGGTGAGGTTTTTGGAATTATGCTGGAGTTATGTATATATTTTACATGGTTTTGAACATAAAAACCAAGTTGGGTTCTATTGGTGAAGATTTCTTAAAGGCTAAAAGTATATTCTTTATGTTTTGCCATTTCTCTATATGTATGCACTCACCAGTTTCAATAATGCTTATTTCTTGCAATTTTGGATACATTTTAGAATAAAGTTCCATTTTATTAAAAAAAATTGTGAGGTGCTTGTTTTTTAAAAATAATTATCACTTCAAAAATTCAGACACCTAATGATGGAATCAACTTCAAATTACAAAAAGAATATAACCATAACAATATTTTAAATAATTAAGAGTAATATAAGATCTCCATCCAGAAAATTAATTTAATGTCTGAGATTATGGTAACTCTAAAGTGAGACTGCCTAATTTCCATCTGGACCCACCATTTCCCATTATGTGAATCTTTGGATAAGGTATACAATAAAGATTATGTTTTCCTCACAAACCTTACCAAAATGACTTGAGGTGTTGTAGTGAAACATTAGGACTGGACGTGGTGCCTTTAATCCCAGCCTAAGAAGGGAGGCTGAGACTAAGAATAGCTTGAGTCTGTGGGTTCTACCCGGAGCAACATAGTGAGACCTAGTCTCAAAAAAAAAAAAAAAGCTAGTCATGGTGGCACATGCCTGCAATTCCAGCTATCTGGGAGTCTGAGGCTGGGATTGCTTGAGTCCGTGGTACCCCAGGTAATGTGAGCCTGTGGTTCTCAGGCAACATAGCAAGACCTAGTTTCAAAAAAAGGGGGGGGGGAGAAAAAAGAAAAAGAAACATTGCATATCAATTCCTGAGGATCCATGGGACCACTGCTGACTGAGTTTGGATGAAACTTGAAGAGAAACTCCCAGATGTTGGCTGATCACCCTACCTAGTGAATTATATCCCATGCTAAAAAGATCTGCTAAGAAACTTGAATGCTCTCATTAGGAGCAATTGATATAAATGCACACAAAAAGGGCAAGTTACAATCCAAAAGGTATCTCCAGTGTAGGATGAATCCCAGACCAGCTTGTTCCTCAGGGAACCAGTGCATACTCCGGGGGGTATGAGGATTATTGTGACACAGTTGACTCTGGTAACTTGAACCTATAAAAATCTAAGCCTGTGAGAATAGATAATTATACAGTGAAAATATGGAACCAAAGTTATGAGCAGACAGCCTACACTAGATGAACAACTAACAAAAACTAGAATGAAATTCCAATGTAGTGATTTGGACACTGAAACAGCAGGGCTCTGTTTATGATGCAAAAGATGACAAAACCTGATACAGGAACAGAAATCAAATAGATCAGAGCCATTGCCATTAATGCTAAATTTAATCAATTGCTTAGAGTATTTGGAGAAAATTATACTAATATATACAAAGATCTTTGACTAGGTAAAGCAGCCTGGAGATTAAAGTGGCCTATGCAGTGTCAGTGCTTGGTGTGCATCTATCAGGCACAGAGCAGGGCCCTTGGCGGCCCGCACAGAGCACCGGCAACTCAGCAGAAGCATGCAGCTGGACCCAATCTCTAGTACACAAACCACCAAATATCATGGGCACCCAGGGTATGGATTCATGTTACGGGATGGCGCAACATTGGCGCTATGCACACATCAATCGGGCATGGAGCAGGGCCCGTGGTGGCCAGCAGAGAGTGCCAGGAACTCAGTGGAAGCCCAAGCCAGACCCAATGCAGGTATCACAGGCGACCGGCACTGATTCACATTATGGAGCAACTCAGTGTCAGTGCTTATCTTAAGGACATGGAGTGGAGCACTTGGTGGCCAGCAACGAGTGAGTTGACCTCTGAGGACACAGTCTTCAAGTATAGGGGCAACCATGACTTGGATTCACGGTACAGGGCGATGCGGCATCGGTGTCTGGTGTGCCTCTTTCAGGTGTGGAGCAGGGCACTTGGCGGCCAGCACAGAGCACAAGGAACTCAGTGGAAGTGCGCGGACAGACCTGATCTCCGAGGACACAAGTCTGTAAATATTGGGGGCAACTGGGGCGCAGATTCACGTTCCTGGGTGGCACAGCATAGGGTTCAGTGCACTTCTTTTGGGTGCAGAGTGGGCCCTTGGTGGTCACCACAGAACACCATAAATTCAGCTAAGCATGCAGACAGACCCCATCTCTAAGGACAGAAGCCACCAAGTATTGCAGGCCAATGGGGCATGGATTCACGTTCCAGGGTGCATGGTGTCTGCACTTGGTGCGCATATTTTGGGTTCACAGTGGGGCCCTTGGTGGCCAGGAACTCAACAGAAACGTGCAGCCGGACCCAATGCAAGTATCGCAGGATACCGGGCGGTGGATTCCAGTTGCGGGGTCACGTGTTGTCGGCGATCGGCATACATCTCTCGGATGTGGAATGGGGCCTTTGGCAATCAGCAAAGAGTGCCAGGAATTCAGTGGAAGTATGCAGACAGACCCAGTTGCTGAGGATATTCTGAATGTAACACTGGCACAGGATATTCTGAATGTAACACTGGCATAAGCACCAAGAAAAAGAACAAAGAATAAAAAAAATACCCACAGCCTAGTAAAGAATTCCCACCTGTGTTAAAGGGGAAGAGGTATACAAGCCCAACCCAAACTGTGGACACCTGCAGACAGCAAAATCTAAGGAATCACACAACAGCAAGTTTCCCTTAACAGACATTGGAAGAGGGGATAAACTCCCAAGAAGGAAAAGGAAGACCCATCAGTGGAAAACCACATCCAAAATATCAACCTGCAGAAAACAAGAAAGCACTTTCCAACACAACAATCTACCAAAACCACAAAGTCAAACAGAGCAATGCAAGCACAAGATAGAATAAAAGCACAAAGGTAAGGGACACCAAGAAATATGCCAACAAATACAAACAACACAATATCCCAATGTATAGAGAAAATCCAAAGTCAAACAGGAAGGAAAAAAGCCACAAATGTTCAAACAAGTCCCTCAGGAAAAAGTATTCCGCCAAAGAGAAGCCATCCCTTTCAACCCAAAAATGAGAACACAGACAAATTAAGTCTCCAGTCAACAATGAATTCTCACTGACCGTAATAAGAGAAGTTAAAGAGATGAAAAAGAGTTAGAAAAACTAAGAGAGGGAGCCCCATCCGCCAGCGGGCAGAGGATCCCTGCAACCCAGGCGGGATCCTGGGATTGGGAGCTTCCTTGCCAGGGGGGAGCGAGGGGCGTCCGGGCCCACCTGGGTGAGTTCCCCCGTGGGGGAACAGGGTGGGGGGTGGTTCCCCACCCGCCAGTAAGTGGCTGCAGCCACTTACAAGCGGGCCTGGGCGACACCGTGAAGCCCCCAGCCCCCGGAAGCCCAAGCGCATGGACTGGCGAGCGACCCCCAGGTCGGCCCGCCCCCGCGCCGGGAACTTCCTGCGTGTGGGCAAGCGGCGGGGGGGGGGAGGTTGGGGGGCCCCTCCATCTGGGAGGATTGGGGGG
>PVHY01024242.1:5000-19886 GCA_004024945.1 Uropsilus gracilis
GGCACTGACTTCAGAATCAGAAATTCTGGACTAATTTCCGGGCTCTTGTGAGTGTTAAGACCCTGCTAATTTTCCTTCACTTTAATGAATGTACAGGTTGGAGGGTTAGTGCACCCAGGCAGTTTCTGGGGTCAAGTTAATGCTCACCAATGTTAGTCACTAACAATGAAGGCAACAGATAGGCAGTTGGGTGTAAACAGTCATTTTCCACAGGTGAGAGAAGGGAAAATCCTTGTGGTGTGGCCGATACGCATCTGGAACCTGATGGTCAGTACACATCCACGCTCCCTGTCTGGACCAAATGCTGTGTCATTAGCTAAGTCCTCACCCTCTTGGGACTAAAGGCATAAGCCTTGCCTTGGTTGCTCCCTAGTCCTCTGGGTATCTTCCCTTGTCACCAGCTTCGTGTTGTCACAACCCACACTACTGTGTCAGGGACAGTTCTGCTCCATGCAAACCACCGGCCATATACGGACATGAGGCTAACAGTCATGCAATGATCCAGTTCTGGGGCCATAGCCACCTTCTGGATAGAGGGCAGAAAAGAGGTTGTGCTTTGCTAGCTTCTGACATGAAGGCGAGCCTCTGCTACCACTCTTTCCCCTCTGCACACAAGGGGTGGATGCAGCTACAACTATTCCAAGGGCTCTCAGCCTTTCACAGCCTTTTCTCAGTCCTGGATTTGTTCAGAGTACACATTGACCTCCTAAGTTGTGTGGCAAGCATAAAAAAACCTTATAGTGCAAGGCAGTGAGAGTTACATTCTTCATGGAGGGGAAAAAGTGAACAATTTTCATTAGTCCAAACAGGTATTCTGGAAACAAAATAATGCAATAAATGACTATTCACCTCAGGCAGCTGGACTGAGGCCTCAGTGCCTCACTGGGTTTACCCAAAAGGCAGCTCGCCTCACAGATGGTTTCCCTTGCAGCAAACAGGAGAGAGAGAGAGTGTGTATTCAAGACAGAAGTCACAATCTTTCGTTATCTAATCTCAGAAGTGACATTCTGTCCTTTTTGCCATTAGGTCCAGCCCACACTCTAGGGAAAAGGCTACTGTACAAGAATGAGTGCCAAAGAGCAGGGATCACTGGGAACCACCTCAGATACTACCTATCAGAGAAGGACCCTGCTCTGGATAAGTGGTGACTATATAAGCCAAGAGGAATCAATGCTATCTGCCACCTTGTTGGGATATATGCAACAGGCAGCTCACTGACTCTGTAAGGCTGGGCATGGTGGTGCACGTCTGTAGGTGGCAACCTAGGAAGCCACGGCCGGGGCCAGGGATTGCGGTTCCAGTCCCCCTGGGGGCATGTAGTGAGACCTAGCCCCCCCCCCCAAATAGCTAGGCGTGGTGGCACGTGCCTGTAATCCTAGCTACCTGGGAAGCTGAGGCTGGGGATTGCTTGAGTCCGTGGTACCCCGGACCAACGTGAGCCTGCGGTTCCACAAGCAAAAATAGCAAGACCTAGTCTCAAAAAAAAAAAAAATCTGAGAAGGCAAGGAAAACAAAAGCAGACTTTTCAATGATACCTAGCAGCAAACCCACTATCTAAAGAACCCATATGAAGGCAAATTCTGTACCAGATACATTTTTCAGCTGCACTGGACTTAATGTTTATGTAAAGTGGGTGTGGTGTTGGATTTGACTCATTAGACACAGGCTAAATGTTAGAGCAATTCAGCCACTTAGAGAACCAACCATGAAGTCTGAAATACCAGTGTTTTCAGGCTATGAGGATTAATAACCTTCCCCTTCTTATAGCCTATGAACTGATATGCTGTCCTCCCCCTCGGATGGCACTTTCCAGTAAGCGACTGATTTTGTCTCCTGGAAACCTGACGACCATGGTGGATTCCATTCCAGGATGGCCCAGTGACACTCTTTAAGTCGGATTCTCTACCAGCTCAAAACCGGCCACTTATCTTGAGACCGTCACGGGCTGAGGAGTAAGACAGATGCTGCCCCTCCTCGTTGGCTCTCTTCCCCAACCAAAGATGCCAGGGTTGCTCAGGGCAGGGAACAGGTGATAGGGGCTCCATCCTGCTTGGCAATGTTAATAATACCTGCACCCTTTTTTTCAAGGACAGCTAGCATCAAGGCTCTGAGGAAGCTGACTGATGAAGGAGGGACACTTCCTTAGAGACCAGGATGGAGGCTCTTGTGGGCCAGGTGGCTGAAGTAAAGCCATCAATAAATAGGACTTAAACGCTTCCTATATTTGACAAAAATTTGGGAAGGTTGGACCAAAACTTACCGAAGAAGGCAGCTTTCAGGGCCAGGCACGGTGGTGCATGCCTGTAAGTGGCAGCCTAGGAAGCCGTGGCCGGGGCCAGGGACCACAGTTCGAGTGCCGCTGGGGGCACGTAGCGAGACCTAGTTCCAAAATAATATAGCTGGGTGTGGTGGCACACGCCTGTAATCCCAGCTACCTGGGAAGCTGAGGCTGGGGATTGCTTGAGTCCATGGTACCCCTGGGCAACGTGAGCCTGCGGTTCCATGGGCAGAAATAGCGAGACCTAGTCTCAAAAACCAAACAAACAAACAAACAAACAAAAAAAGGAAGGCAGTTTTCTCTCCAAAGAGATGCTTCCCTCCAGGCTTCTTTCTTGGAAGCGCGGCCAAGCGCTGAGCACACTGGCTGAGTCTTAGACCGGCGCATTTACCAGAAGAAGTCAACAAATATTTTGCTTCACACCTTTCCTTCTGACAGGGCAAGGACTAAGCAAACTATGGCGTGGAGGCCAAAGCCCAGCTGCCACTGTTTTTGTCAATAAAGTTTAACTGGAGCACAGCCATGCCCATTTGCTTCTGTGCTGTCTGTGGCTACAAGGGCGAATCTCAGTAGCTTCAATGAAGACCGTCTGGTACCAAAGTTGAAAATATTCACTCGCTGACCCTTTACAGAAAAAGTGTGCTAACTCCAGATACAGAAAGGGTTAAAAAGATACACACCCTACTATGGCCTCCTAACAACTGCCCTATGAATTTCACAGAAGAGACACTATAAGGACGAGGAAACTGGACCAGGAAGCTCTGTGCAAGGTCACACATCTAGCCTGCGGTCTTGCCTCTGAACTCTCTTTGTAGACGGACACAAAGAAAAACCCTAGTTCTTCTACTTCCCAGCCTGCACAAACTCTCCTCAGCACTCTTACATAAGATTTTCCATTGTTGGCCCAGGCAACTAAATAGCTTTAGAATTTTAGCCAATGTTGACGTCGGTTGCGAGAATGAACGCGATCATTTATTTCTCCCTGTGTAAAATGTTGATTCTAGGGTATGTTAGGCAAAAGTGTTCCACTTGATACGTGTTTAAATTTTTTCTTCTAAAAATCTGAGTCCTTAATTCTGTTTGTTCTTCACTTCTTCTTCGTTGAAGGTCAAATGATACTGGAGAAGGAAAGATAATGGGCACAGAAAGAAATGTCCTACTGCACATTCCAGGTTCTTTGCAAGTAAATGAATAACCCTTGTGGCAAAACTTAAAAAAAAATTTCATCTGCTACTTAAAAAATAAAAGGTTTCTTTCTTCTAGGCCACCTTTTGGGAGCGTATCTGTTAGCAGAGAAACTCACCACCTCCATCTCTTTATGTTTAATACGCACTTTCAGCTGCCAAGAAAGAATCCCACAGTGCTGTGCATTTTTACTATCATACTCCTCAATGTATATTTTAATGCCTAGTCCAGAGCTAATTACAAAATGGGTCTTATTGATTTGCAAATTGTTGCTATCCATTTAAAGCTATGTCACATTCATGACTCAATGATTAAAAGGGATAGCGAGTGTGTTTCTTAAACCGTACAGTTCTTGATTAAGTCACTGAATTCTCTGAAGCCTCTGACCTTGTGAAGCAGCCTCGAGGCCCTCATTTCCTCAGGCACAACGGAAGCAGGCACTCTGGAGGGGCGGCAGGTAGTGGAGGGCACAAGCAATGACAGAATGCTGACACCACAATTCCACAGAAGAGGTGAACGGAGAAGGTGCCAGGAAGGTGGAATTTCTCAGGTATTTATCCCACCGTGCCAGCCTGTCTCCTCACCATCCTAGTCCTAACTGGAGATCATTCACACTGGGGAGAGCACAACGGATTTAATGCGATGGCGCCAGCCAATGGGCTGGCTATGAATACTGACTAGCATCATCAGAACCTTTTCTTGCATGTTTTAGCAAAAATCAAAATGCTCTTAAACTAGAAACACTGAAGGAAAACATAGATCTGAAACACATTTGACTATAACCCCAGAAAACCCATGAGAGCTCTGACCAAAGAAAGACAGAATATGTAAACTGTTTTTTTTTTTTTTCTTTCAAATTGAAGTAACACCGCATTATAACATTACCTACGTGCCAGGTGTTCATCCCTGAGTATCAACATGTTTATATAGCACATTAAGTTCACTGCTATGTATAGACTCTAATAGTGACTGGTGGGGCGTTAACGTACCCCATCTCCATCACTGAATAACCATATCTATCCCTGGCAAATAACCTGAGTTTGGGCTTCTCTTAATCACTCAATGAACATTTACTGAGTACCCATGGGGGTATCCAGGACAATTTGGGATAGAGTGGGGTGGGGGGGGGTGGGGGCAAAGGAAGGAATCAAAGAATAAATGAGCATGTTACTATACTCTAGGAGCAGAGTTTAGCAATCTAGCTGGATTTTAAAAAACAGACAAACAAGCAAATACTCTATAATCCCATGAATCCACAGAAGCATGAACTGTTAATTTAACAAATACTAACGAATGCCTACTATGTGCCAGATACTGTAAGAAGCCCCAGAGACACAGTAGGGACACAGCTGTGAACAAGTCAGCAACCAAAGCCTGCCTTCATAAGGCTTTAGAGTCTGATGCTATTACAGATACATGATTAACACAAAGAGAAATCCATTAGCGACATGAGATAGAGAAACAAATACACACTTTAGGAGACAAGCAGCCCAGAAATCTGAGTTGCTATTATTATTACTGCAACACATCTAAGAGATCACTACTCAATTATTCTGAGACAGATTATAGGTTATATCTGTAATTTTTAAAGTCTAAATAAATTCTGAGGAAATGGAGCAGGCTTGAAGTGTAGTGTTACTGCCACCCTCAAAATAGCCCATCTATTGGCCTTGAATTTAAAAATATGGCTGACTCCAAAATACATCAAATACAACACATACAGCTGCCATCTGTCCCATAGCCAGAGTAGGAGTCCCTTTCATTCACAAGCAATGCCAGAGGAGGGGGGAGGGACTCGAGATGGAGAGAGGAGAAATTCCATTTGTGCTATTAAAAAAAAAGTAGAACAGTGAACCCAGTGGTTGAAAAGTGAAGATAAAAGAAGAAAACAGTAATCTTGCTATAGAAACCAGAGAATTATGTTCTTGCTCCCCCCCTTTTTTTGCTTTCACACTGTACAAACTCTAGCACCCTGAACAACTCGCTCTCCTGCTATTTCCAGCACTTTAAAGAAACTTTTCAACATTTCTGTTTGACACGTTTTTTCAACAGGGAGGTGAAGACAATAAGTAAACAGGTAGTGAAGGGCTATTTAGAGAGCTGGTCAGTCACAGTAATAATAAAGGGAAAAAACCACCAGAAGGGAACATCTCTCCTAGGTGCGGCGGCTACAGACGGCACATGACCTCTGACAAACAGTTTTCAGAGTAATTTTAATGCTACTCTGGATTTAACTTGACTAACTGGTAGCAATTGAGCACATCTTTTTTTTCTCTTTTTTTTTTGTGGCAGCAGTTATCTAAAATGCTACAATAACAGCATCAAAAGTAGAATGGTGGAAGATTGGTTTTCCATTGTGCTGCTGAACTGGCATAATGCCCACTTTAAAAGCAATTCGCTGCTCATCACTGAAATCTGGCAGACACGACACTAAATGCCTTGAGGGAAAAAAAAAGGGACTTGAGAAGGGGGAACCCACTCCAACCACCACGCAAAGGGGGAAAAAAGAGCGCCACAGATGATGAATCTGGGTAAGAAGAGAAAATTGCCAAATAAAAAGTTTAGCATTGCATGCAGACTCCCAACAGGCTGCACTTAATTTGCTAGAAGATTTTGTCTACAGGTCTGCATTAGTAATAGCAGAACAAAACAAAAGCAAAATATATATTTATGTCTGTCTATTGTTCTGATGAAGCAGAAACCCAGTGAGTTCCATCAATCATTTGTCAAACATGTCTTCCCCGTTTTATTTACCACCAAATATAATGAGTAAATATGTGATAATAAAACTCTTCTTTTTACATGGACATATACAATTTTTCCTCCTGCTAAATACAGGTAATGATTTAGGAAGCTTTCAAAGTGTCTTTTTACTGTCAATAAAACTAATTCTATTCCCATTTTCATGTGGAAAAAAAACCGCTTTACAAATGAAAATTCAAATTAAAATTCTGATTATAGTGTAGTGTGACAACACCTGTATTTATAATTTTACTGTCAGCTAGCTTGTAGTGTTTAACAATAGCTCGAAGTAGAAAAGTAATTGGAATTTGTCTGTAACATGCCAGATGACGGCATTGGGAGCTTTGCTACGCTACAGCAAATTTGGTTTGATGGCAAAATAACCTCACTGAGATTTCTACAAATCAAAGGTTACTGGGGCTGGAGGAGGAAGGTCTCTCAGGTAGGGGACCCCAGCCTGAATCTGGGACTCTGAGCGTTTGCATGTGCTAAGACTGCTGCCACCCTGACAGGTGCTGCTGGCCCCTCATCTCCTTCCCAGCCTCCAGAATGGTGCTGAAGCAATGTCGTTTCTAGAGCTATTCCAGAAAAACAAAGAGCAGACAAACAAACAACAGCGAAACCCTGTTGTTTCTGAAAGAGACAATGATGTCATCTGGCTAGGACCTCCGCAGAAGGGGTGGGCTGGGGGGAGGGCTGCATCAGGTGAGGGGAAGCGTACTCCCGGACTGAGAAGCTCGAGGTGGGGCAGGGCAAGACCCTGTTATTGACAAGGAACGGAAGGCTTCCCATTTCTCAAAGGCTGCACAGCCAAGAGAGCTAGAGAGGTTTATTGTATTCATTCATTTTCAATAACCACAGATAAATAATATAGGTACCCACACAGATGCCTAAGATTTGCTATTTATCAAAAGATTAAGAGAAAACTTACACATCCCACTTATACTTCGACTGAGGCAATATGGAGAAAAAAATTATTTAAAGCAGTGTTCTGCTGTCAACGTGAATCTTTCAAAACTCATAAACACATGCTAATCTCCACACACAACTTGCCTTACTCTAGTCTACAAGTGAAAAGCCCATCTTTTTCATTATCCTAGAGATGAAAAAAAAAAGTCACATACAAAAGAAAAACAGAATGACAGTGATGTTTTAGTTTACACTAGATATGGCAACACACACAAACTGTCAAAACTATGGAATGAAAAAAGCTGTTATCAAGCAACTGTCAAGAGAGTCCTCTGAGATTTGGAAATCTTGTGTTTATTGTAACTACTGCACATTACACAAAGAAAGAAACATCCCTCTCCTTGCTCTTGCTGCTAAATATCATGCAAGAGAACACGGGCTTCTCCCTCAGTATTTAGATTAATTTCCCATGTGTAACTCCGCTTGACAGAGCAGCCCACTCCTCCTAGCTCTCCCATGATATATGGCCGAAGTTCAGAGAGAAACTCGAGGTTGCATCAAACATGATTTCATTTCGAAACCCATCACCGCCTCATTTCATGTTGTTAACTGGTTGTCTCGCCATATGAGTGGAATCTGTTAACATCAAAATGCAGTCTTCACCTGAATGATTTTCCTGACTTTGAGAGTTCTACAAAGAAGCGTCTAGTTGAAAAGGCAAAGACACTTACCATAAAATGATCTTAATTCTCGACACTCTCTTTCCATATCTCTATTAACGAATACACAGAGAAACCCAAATCCCTAAAGGAAAACTGCCATCTTATAACGGGATGAAAGGGGAAAACACAGGGGTCCAAGTCCCTTCCACAGTGTGTGGCTATATTAGCAATTTGTATTGGTCACTTTCCCATCCCAAACTCCAGGGCAAAGTGTCTCCTGTAATCTGTATATGTTTCTGAAGGACATGACGTGCAAGCACAATGCACGGCACATAATGCAAGGCAATACATTACAATGCGGCCTTTCCACCAAATGTGGAGGCAGCCCCTCTCTCAGTCTGACCTTGAATTCCTGCTTGAAGGCCCACAGCCTGGTCCAGTCAAGTGCAGGCTCTCAGTGCTAAGGGGGAGCAACCGTCCCTTGCTTCATGCCAGTAACAGCATTCTTTAGGCGTTTCGTTTTTGTTTTTTCATATTTCCTTCAGATGCAGAATTCTTACCATCTAAAAATCCTCAAGGTAGAGGAAAAAGAAACCCAACTGGATAGCAGAACCCTTACGATAAGTGCAGTCGCCTGGATTCAGACAAACTGTGGGGCAAATCTAATCAGAAAATAAATTCTTGTAAAGAAAGAAAAAGGTTAGCAAGCCATGGGCTGCCATACAGAACAAGCCATAACTCTTGATGAAGACATTCCACTGAGCTCACTTCATACATCCTGAGGGTGACCTGCCCCATGCAGAGCACGCGAGGACTTTGGGATGCTAGTGATGGGTGTGTCAGCCACATTGGTAATGCATGAATCCCTGTGTTTTAAGAGCATCTTGGCTCCAAGAGCCTATAATGGTCACCGAGCGCTTAGAACATGCTTATTTTAGGTTTCCATGACCTGGTATGACTCAGCAGCAGGTCAGTCAAATTTTAACCTGAGGTTAAAACCTGAGCTTAGTGGTGATGTCAATTTTATAAAAATGTAAATGACCGCCGAGTTAAAGCTTACTTCCTCTAAACCGCTTAGGTGGGCTTATGATTTTTAAAGTATCACTCAATTATTAATAAAGGGAAGAAGAGGAATACTGGCATGTTTTCTCTCTTGTGTTCTCAAGTACTATTTTAGAGTAAGTAACCAATTTATTCCTTATAGGCAATGAAAGTCATTTTAGGCAATTATCTTAACAGGGACCAGTTTCCTGTTAATGAAATTTTATTTGAGGCCAACAGTTCAATTCCAACCCCCTGCCCCGCCCTCAGTTTAGGGGACATTTTGACAAGTTTTATGTGGAAAAAAGAGCTAAGTTAGCCAGGTGCAGTGGTGCGCACCTGTAATACCAGCTACTTGGGAGGCTTAGGCTAGGAATCACTTGAGTCCGCAGGTTCAAGACTACCCTGGGCAACATAGCAAGACCTAGTCTCAAAAAAAAAAAAAAAAGAGCTAAATCAGTGAAGTTGTGACAACTGGTTCATCTGGGGCCACCACTCTTAGTTATTCACACAGCTAGAAGCTCAGCACCAGGCACAAGGCAGCAAAGTTTAAACTGCTCTCTGGAGCCGTACCTCTTGGGTCTGAACCTGGACTGCTCTGTACCTGCTGTGTTGGCACGAACACGTTAATTCTCAACCTCTCAGGCCGGGCACAGTGGTGCAGGTGCCTGTAAGTGGCAGCCTAGAAAGCTGCAGCGGGGCCCAGGGATCTCAGTTTGAGTCCCGCTCAGGGCAACGTAACGAGACCTAGTTCCAAAAAAATAGCTGGGCGTGGTGGCGCGTGCCTGTAATCCCAGCTACCTGGGAAGCGAGGCTGGGGATTGCTTGAGTCCGTGGTACCATGGGCAACGTGAGCCTGCGGTTCCATGGGCAAAAAGAGTGAGACCTAGTCTCAAAAAAAAAATTTTTTTTTTCAACCTCTCTGTACATCCATCTCCTCATCTATAATGTAAAGGACAGCAAGAGTGCCTATTTCTTTTTCTTTTTCTTTTTTTTTTTTGAGACTAGGTCTCGCTATTTTTGCCTGTGGAACCGCAGGCTCTCGTTGCCCGGGGGGCCACAGACTCAAGCAGTCCCCAGCCTCAGCTTCCCAGGCAGCTGGGATTACAGGCGCGCGCCACCACGCCCAGCTATTTTTTTGGAACTAGGTCTCGCTACGGGCCCCAGGTGGGACTCGAACCACGATCCCTAGCCCCGGTCGCTTCATAGGCTGACGCTTACAGGCACGAGCCACTGTGCCCGGCCCTATAGTGCCTATTTCATTGGGCTGTTGCAAGAAGTAAGTTCAAACATGGAACAGGCTTAGAATAATGTCTAGTGCTTAATGTTCAATAAGTATCAACAATTCTTATTACTATTTGTATGTTCAGAATTATCTTCTCCTTTGAATCGTGGCTCTTTATGGAAAATTTTAATGAAAAAGGAAAAAAAAAAAGAGTGCTATTCCCTGTCATATTTGTCCAGGCTAGAAAAGAGCTCACGTGTGAACAAAGATCCCTGCAAACTTCTTAGACCAATAATTCTGAGGTTTTTGGATTTCATGGGCATTCAAATGATGGCACAGCAAGTATTGTCGACAGGTTCTTGGAAACTTAACTTTAAGTGAACCAAGGTATAATGAAAGCAGGTCCTGGAATAATATTATTTAGTTCAACGTAGGCTGGGATATATTTCTTTTTTCAATCAAGGTTAAAATGAATTGACATTATTCGAAGACCTGCTATATAGATTTAAGTAGACATCTCCTTAATTGTAGTAAAGAGGAAAGAAGGTAGCTTTTTTTTTTTTTTTTTTTTTGAGACTAGGTCTCGCTATTTTTGCCCGTGGAACCGCAGGCTCTTGTTGCCCGGGGTACCACAGACTCAAGCCATCCCCAGCCTCAGCTTCCCAGGTAGCTGGGATGACAGGCGCGCGCCACCACGCCCAGCTATTTTTTTTGGAACTAGGTCTCGCTACAGCCCCAGGCGGGACTCGAACCGCGATCCTTAGCCCCGGCCGCTTCATAGGCTGAAGCTTACAAGCACGAGCCACTGTGCCCGGCGAAAGAAGGTAGCTTTACTTAGATATATTCTGAATTCCTAATATGTAAATATGGACAAAATTCAAAATGCACAAAAAAGCCTACATTATAAACTTTCCAATTTCTGATTAAAGATGGTGCATTAAATACACATGTTGAGCTCTGTAAACTCTTAAATCCCCACTAAAATTACAGTAAAGGATTATATATTATATATAATACACAGCTTTTACCATAATGTTATATACCGTAACACATTTTCTATGTATAGTTTTTTTGATGGTCACATTGGTTAATAATACTGTATGTCTTGGGAGTACAATTTGATACCTTGACAAATGGTAGGACACCTACCACAAAAGGTCCAGTTACTACTAACACCCAACGACATCCTCTACTTGTCCATTCTGCCCCTATCGGGGAACCACCACTCTGTTAGAAATCTAAGGGACTGAAGCCATCTGATCCGCCTTCAGTAGGGAAATGCAAAGCAACATCACAATAAATCCCTCACACTTGTGAAAACGGTTCGTATCAAAAAGACAAGCAACAGCAACTATAGGATTTTCTAAAAGACACAATAAGCTTCAAAAAAGAGGAAAACAGGAATACACATACCAAAAGCAAAAGCTAGAAAGCAGGACCCAGCGTATCTGAATTCTAAGCTGGCTTCCTGAACCCCAGTTCCCAGAGCCCACGAATCAATGCTGCAGGGTTTCTCTTAAAGGACAGTTTCAATGAGGAGTCCTTAGAAGACCGGATGGAACAGGCTTCCCAAACAATCCCCTTATTTTCTAGTGTGGGACTCCGAAATGGGGGTGGGGGGGACGGTGGTTGAGGCCAGAGTTCCTTTGTCTCAGGCTAATCCTCTCCAGGAAGGAGACTGGAAAAGTCTACTTTAGGGAACCAGATCAGTCTGCAAGAAAGGACAAGCGGCTGGCATGACATAGGTGGTAACAAGAATACCCAGGGACTAAGTTCCTAGGCAGTAAAAACAATAGTAGTAAAAAACTTAATTGGAAATGATGGCAAGGTAATCAAAGAAAAAATTTTGGACAATTTCCTAGAACCGAAAGGCTTGATTTTACAGATGGAAAGGCCCCACCAAGTGCTGGGCACCGAGAATGAAAACTGCCCCAGACCAAGACCCACCATCATGAAAGCGTTCGTGATGGGTGCCAAGGAGTCCCTGGGAGTGTCTATAGCGGAGCAGGCAATCTAAGAAGGTGACAGAGAAAGGAATAGGAATCAGACAGTTTTACAAAGAAGAGTGGAACCATGTTTCCGAAATTATAAAGGAACTGGCATTCCAGTGTAGAATTCTATAGTTCACTATCAGGTAAGGGGGCAGATTAAGGAAGGATCTGTGAAGATAAGCAAGGAGTCAGACTTCCTATGCTATAGAGCTTTCTCAGGAAGCTGCTGGCAAAGGCACACTGCCTCTATGGGAAGGAAACAGAATCTAGGACATGAAGACTGTGAGGTGACAGGTGGAGGCACTGCCTGGAGCAGGTAAAGCCATAGCCTCAGATTAACAGCTGTGCATCAGGCCCCAGAATACCAGATATGTTTGAACTGGGTTAAGAGCAGGCTTAGATAACCAGGGATAGAGTTGATATGTATAAATGCCGAGTGTTGACTGCCAGAATCATGATAGAGCTGCCTTTTGAGCATGGGGGAGGGGCAGGAGCAGAGCACAAGTGACAGGTAGGTGCAGGGCACCGTGAGGGTAGGAAATGACAAGGTCATGCAGTCTGCTCCTGTGCTTTCCGGCGTCAGGAATGGCTAGGAACAGCAGTGGTTGCTCCAGAGGGCTGGGGAATGGAAGCACTGTGGGGAGAGGGGGCTGCTTTTTGTGACCTAGGACACACAACTTTGAACACCTCAAGTTATGTGCATAGCAAAATTCAAGGATCAATCAGTCAACACCAAGCCTTTCATCTGTCCCATGCCCCTTCCAGATGCAATCTTTTTTGCCCACTGCCTGCCAGCAATCTCTGGGAAACATTAATAACTTGCAGCAAGGGGCAGGACAACCTCGACCAGCTAGAACTCAAAGGGCAGCTGAGGTTAGAGTTCCTGATGCGACTGTGTGCATGTTATAGGAATCCTTCCCAAAAAAGTACTATACTGGGTGCTGAACTCTTTCTGAAAACCGAGGGGGGTGATCTGCATGGCAGCCATGCGTAGAGGAGAGGGAGGCGGAAGCAGTGGGGCTCAATTTGCTGTCCCCAGTTTGATAAGCACTCCGCGGTGTCTGGCCTTCAGGCCACATGGCTTCCCCCAAGTGCCCAGTGATGCCCAGTGATGCTTTCTGGCTATAAAACTATAGGGCAGGGTTTCTTCTTCTTCTTCTTTTTTGGGACTAGGTCTCGCTATTTTTGCCCGTGGAACCACAGGCTCACGTTGCCCGGGGTTCCTCGGACTCAAGCAATCTCCAGCCTTAGCTTCCCAGGTAGCTAGGATTACAGGCACACGCCACCACGCACAGCTATTTTTTTTGAACTAGGTCTCACTATGCTGCCCCGGACAGGACTCGAACCGCTATCCCCAGTCCCAGTCGCGGTCCATAGGCTGACGCTTACAGGCACGTGCCACCGTGCCCGACTGAAGGGCAGGGCTTCTTAAGGCTTTTGCACCAAGGACCTCTTTGGCCATCTCCTAAAGCCCACGGACCCCTTCTCAGAGTGTATTCAAATGGGAAAAATTAAATACAGATGATTACAAAGGAAAGCAATTACACCAAAATACATCAAAATATTTAAAGAGCATTTGTGGCCTAGTGGTGCACGTACTTACTTATTAAGGCATAAGTGACAAGACCTAATGCTACAGCAACTGCTATTGGCAAGCCCATGATGTGTATAAAGCGTATTTTAGATATCAACAACTATAATCTGAAAATTCCCTCGACTTGTATGGGTGACAAAAATCACAGATACCAATACAATATCTACAATACCAGTGCAGTTTGCCACCTAGAAGCGAACAGAGTGCTAAATTCCAGCTTCAAGTGAAAACACAGATGTCATTGTTTTCTTCCCCATTCAGGTTCACAGACGGCTCAGGCTCAGCTCTAGGGCAGCATGGTCCTGAAAGTCCCTACTTTAAGGGGGACTTTGAGGGGCCAGGGACTCCAAGGGTGGGGGGGTTTGGGACCCTCAAATTCAAAGCGTTGTTTTCCAAAATTCTGCTAAGACATCATTTGTCTTTGTCGTCCTCATTCTCGAAGCCTGCAGTGGGGCTTAGAGAGGACGCACAACATGATGGGTGCATGGTTGAGGCTTGGCTGCAGGCTGTCCCCTGCAAGGCCAGGTACGAAAAAGATTGGCAGACATTTAAAACACAGCTCTTCTCACAAGTTAGTGTGTGTTTGGGAAAATACAGTTATTTTCACAAAATGGGTTTCTGTGGTAACGTGTTGCGTTTACTATAGTAAAGCCTAGCTTATTTAGAATGGATGCAGGGTGCTGGGTATTTCGGTTACTTAACATGATGGTTAATGAAAAGGTATTAAAGGAGTGCTGACCAATGCTTTAAAGTGTGAAAACAGTAGCATCTATTAATAACAAAATTATATGCTACACAATCTTTTATGAGTCAGCTAGTAGTCTATCATGAACACCTACCATTAAAGTCCAGTGAAAATTCCTAGTTAGAACTTCCTGAATAGCGGATTTTTGTACAAAATAAGATTACCAGTGCTAAGGCTAAATGCAGGATTTTAAATTCCTGGAGAAAGGAACCAAAACACATGAGAAAAGGTAAAAGTAGCCGGAGACAGGTAGAGGTACTGGCAAGGGTATTTTGTTGAGGCTGAAGTTGAAGTTGTTGAAGGTTTTATTTGTCAGAAATGCTGGAGCCAGCTAACTGAGCAAAGTGCTAGAGGGATGCTTATGACCTGGGTTGGAGTTTGGTGAAGCAGGCCCTTTATCACCCACCGAGGCAGCCTGTATATCGACACTGACAACAGGTTTCTAGTACAGGGTTGCTAATAGCAGCCAGTAAGCATGTCACTCACCCCAGCCACCCCCCCACCCCCCGACCCC
>PVHY01024243.1:0-19887 GCA_004024945.1 Uropsilus gracilis
CCTCCAGCCTGGGGGATCCTTCACCCTGGGGTGTCCTCTGGATTGGGGGTCCTCCAGCCTGGGGGTCCTCTAGTCTATGGGGGGATCCTCACAGCTGGTATGGACAACAGGTGAGGTAAGAGGCAGGTGGACACTGTACTGTCCCAGGAGGCTGCTCGGCCAGTCCAGTGTTGGCATGCGGGCTCCAGATACTGTTAGGAAGCCAGCTGACTAGCTCCACTGTCCATCCAGTGGGGGGCAGCTCATAATTGTCTGCTCTGAGGGCCACCTGCTGAGGCGGGTAGCATCCTGAGTCAGCCCATAGCAGATGCCCCAGTGGACAGCCCCACGATCACTGACCGGGACTGGGGTGGGATGTCCCCAGCGAGGAGCTGAGCAAGTCAGCTTCTGGCACTTCTTCAGTGTTTCTGCTTTGCTGTTTGGTGCCCTTCCTAACTAAGTGAGTCAGTGGAGTTATTTACAAAAAATGTAAAAATGATCAACTTCATATCTCTGCTCTAATTAAATTAGATTTAATTGGCCATTAATTCTCTATTTTTAGTGCTTTTTTCCCCCTTTGGAACAATGTGAAGCAGCATTATTCCAGTGGCGTAAAGCCGAGAGGACTGATAATAATTCATAATGAGATGCAAAGAGCTTGGCTTGGAGTCTGAGGATAAAAGCAGAGAAAACCTTCCTTGTTCCCATTGCCAGTGCGACCTCATCTGCTTCCTTGCCATCCTTTACGACCTGCTCCTGGCATCTCTGCCCTTCGTGAGAGTGCCATCCCTCTGGCCTCACTGGTCTGTGCAGGTTAGTCCAGCCTCTCCTCACCTGCCCTCTCTGCACTGGGTGCGTCGTCTCCCTGGTGGGCAGCCTCAGGTTGTGGGTGGGTTGTCCCTGCTGGGCACGGTGTGTGGGACCTCTGGCCCTCCACCACCTGCCGCTGTCACCGCTGCAGGAGTACTAGGGAGCATGCATGCTCTCTGGATGGGACCTGGGGAGGACGGTGGGCCCATGACCTTCCCACCATCAGGTGTGAGACAGATGCAAGTGCCTGCATGTGTTCCCATCCAGGAAACACCAGGTTACTCACAAGAAGGGGCAGCAGTCCCTGGTTGGCAGGTGCTCCTGGCTCTAGGAGCTGGGAGGGTGTAACGAAAAAGGATTCCTGCTGCAGCCTGGCTTCTTGGCTCATCTGGGCTGGGACCCACCCCCTCCTCTCTGAGCAAGTGTTCGACTGAGCCTGGGGTTTCTCTCTGGACGCCGGACGTAGTGGGGGTAAAGAGGTGTCAGGGCCTCGGGAGCAGGACTGGAGCTGTGGTCTGTCTCCTAGAGTTAAGAGCTCTCGAGTCCTGCCCGCAGCCCTCCTACCATACGGACATTAGGTGGCAGCTGGTCCTCCACGGGCATCAAGGGACAGGGTCGGCTGCTGCTGGTCGAGGTTGGGGGCTGTCTTTTCTGCTGCTGTCAAGTGGCTCTCATAGGTGCCCAAGGCATTGCCTTGGGTGGGTCCTGGCACAGCTAGGGGTAATGGGGTGGAGGCTGTGCTGGGGTCCAGGAGGGCCTCCCCATACCAGCCCCAGGCTCACCATCCACCCCACTCCTCTCCTTGGAATGGTGGGGACGCAGATCAGTGCCATCTCCTGGATCTGCTGGGTCCCGAGTGGTGCAGCTTCTCTACCACATATCTGGTCAGCTGGCCTGTCATCCACTGGTGTTGGCCTGTGTGCACTGCCAGGGTGGATCCTCCAGATGGCCATGCTTTGTTCCGCTCTCAGTGGTGCGAGGCTCAGCCCCCCCCCTTCCCAGGCTCCTCTTGCCTCTGCTGCCCCAGTGGATGCATTGCAAGCAGGGGTCCTTGGTCCCAGGGAGCCACACTTGAGCTCCAGGCCTCCCTGGGTGATCTGTGAATGGCCAGTGCCCAGCAGACCACCAGCTCCTCCAGAGTCTGGTCCAAGGGGCTCTTCGCCACTGCAGAGGTGGGATGCAACTCTGCTCTCATCTGTGACATGACTGGTCAAAGGGGTGTGTGTCCTGGGGTGTCCTGGGTGTGGGTGTCATGGACCATGAGCCCTCTGGGGCCTCCTGGGGTCTCCCCGTCACTGGTGTCTTGGTGCGCTGCTTCCCGGCTGAGGGGTCTCTCCAAGGCAGGGCCAAGAGGTGGGGGCTGTACCACCTCTGGTTGGATGCTGGACATGTGCCTGGCTGGGGGGAGGTGCTGGGCGAACCCCTTGGGTCAGGGGAGTAGACCCGGGGGCATGCAGATGCTGATGGTTGACTGGTCCTAGGGGCTTGTCCCAGCCAACAAAGGCCTGAGAAAAGTCACCATCTCTGTGTGACAGTCCCACAAACACAAGTGCCAACTGTGTCCTCTGCACCCGCTGTCATGGACGGGCCTGTACTGGCGCTGTAGGATCCCAGGCTGCTCCTGCCCCCCAGGGGCCAAGCTCAGGCCCCACCTGACCCTTTCTTACTGGTATAGGTGTGAGATAAGTCAGAGAAAATTCTTGTAAGAATCGCCAGCCATATCACCTGAAACGCAGGCTGCTTAGTAAAAAACATGGACCCTGTCCCGGTGGGGAGCAGTCTCTCCTTCAGGTGGGTGGGGCGTGACCTGAGCCCCCTGACAGTCCCCGGGACCCCCAGCAAGGTGGGGCAGGCAATGAAGGGTCAGGCAGTATCTGTGGTGACTGGGGCACAAGCAGTTGGTCAGTGTGGAGGGAAGGCTGGAGTGCCCGAGACTGGCATCTCCCTGCCCCTGCACTGGGGTCCTGCTCCTTCTGCCTGGGCCACTGACTGATGAGGCTGAAGGCCTGTGGGTGTGTCCACAGGCCAGGCAGGCCAGGCTGTCTGAGGAGCAAAGATGCAGGGCCTCCCTTCCCTGTAGTCTCTGGAGCTGGGGGAGCACCCTGCAGCAGAAGAGATGCAGAATGGATGAAGAGATGAAGAGATGCAGGTGGGAACGAGGCCAGCAACCTGGATTCTGATGGGGAGGACATTTGTCAGTCCCTCCCTGCTTCTGACCCCACCATCGTCCTTCGTGCTGCCTCCTCCCCTGCCCTCAGCATCTCCCTCCTCACGCTGGTATTCTGAGGCCTGGCGCAACCTTGACAGGTTGTGGGGCCCAGCCCAGATGTCTGGAGGCCTGCCTTGGATGGGGCTGGACTGTGAGCTGCTCTGGTCAGTGACTAGACAGGGAGACAGGGGAGCTCTGGTTAGTCTGGGGGCCTGAGGTTGTCCATGGAGGCAAACTGGGAAAGGATCTCAATGGCAGAGGTGGTGGACTGCGTTGACCCTGTGACATTTGCGGATTACCACCCTCCACTGGGCTGTGCTATCCCTGCCCTCATGGATGACCAGGACCCCTTGCTCCTGGCCCTCACTCCCCTGGAAGACACCCAGCTCCCGTGTCCTGGCACCTGGGGTGAAGCCCTGCCTCACATTTGCTGGCATGTCAGGGCTTTCCCAGAAACAGCTCAGGACTGTTGCCTTTCCAGGAGGCTAGGGTGTGAGATGTCTCATAGAGCTCTTCTGGGGTGGGGGGAATGGCAAAGAAATAGAAATAAATAAATAAATGAATTTGAAAGAGTAACTCACAAACATTTTTGCAAATATAAAGTGCATGAGCTATTGTGTCCCGAGGGTTGCGAATTAACTCGCACAATGATAATTTATATTTTATGTGAGTTTTATTTTTATACACCTGCTTTTCTTTGCAATTCATGGAAAAACATATTGATATCAAAGCAATTGAGCTGTCACGGAATTCATAACCCTAACTGGAGACTCCCCATCAGCACGACATGTCTCTTTTATGCTAACTCTAGCAATTTAGAAAAAATACAGGTTATAAACAGCTAATAAAACTTCCCCATTTGTTAGTCTGATACATTTTCTTTCCATCAGTGGCATCAGGCTCCCCAGGGCATGGGAAGACGAGGCTGCCCATAGCCTAGTCACTCGCTTTGCACATAGCTCACTAGTCACTCGATTTGCCCCCTAGCTCAGGCCGTGGGGCAAGGGGAATGTCCGGAGGGCCCAGGAGCTGTGTATGCATGTGTTGGAGAGGGGAGGCATGGGGAAGGCAGGGCTGAAGTCAAAGTCTGGTATAAGTGGTGGCAGCTGGGTGTGCCAGGTAAGGAGCGATAACTCTGAGAGACATGGGGGAGGGCAAGAAAGAATTGATGAAGGTAGGGACTCTGATAGGGACATAAGGGGGCTGCAGAAGTACCCCCAAGGGTCAGCCATCCTCAGGTTCAGCCATTCTGGGGATCAGCCATTCTGGGGGTCAGTCATTCTGGGGAGGGTGGAAGGGGTCAGCCATTCCATTTCCTACCACGCTGAGCGTCCAGCTAGCAGCTCTGGCCTCTGAAAGACATGTGTGTGAAGAAGCCCTAGCAGCTGACCTTGGAGGACACAAGTTTTGCTTTGCTGCCATCATAGGCCTGCAGGGAAGTTGAGGTCTGAGCTGGGTGTCCTGGGCTGGTGAGTAGCCATTTGTCAGCCCTTCTGCTGCCACTGCTGCTGCTGTTCTCAGTGGGGCTGGTTCCAACTTGTCTGTTGTGGCCTCGGGTGCATCTTGGTGGCTGGAGGGAGCATCTCGGTGTTGCCGCATATGGGATCCCTGGCTGGCTGCCTCTGGCTGCCATGGGTTTCAGGCCTGCAGTGATGGGAAGATGCCATCTTGGAGGCCTTCTGTTTAGGACTTCAAAACACTGAACAATACCTGGGGTGAGACAACTGGCCACGTGTGGCCTCAGTGACTCTGCTTCCCTTGTTTGCTAAATAAGCCTCATTATCATTCCCTGACCCTGAGTGGCCTGACACGTGTGCGCATGGTTGGAGGACTCAGTGACTGGTGGCCTCTGTGGCCTCTGTTCCAGTCCAGTTTCAGCGCCCAGTGCCTATGGTCAGTGACTGTGCCTGACTCAGGCTCTTGCAAGAGTTGGGATTGCAGGCGAGGTCTGGGGGAGGTCTGCACCAGGCTCAATGAGAATGATTCTCAAGTCCACAGCAACCTCTCAGAGGCTTACAGGCCCAGTCCTGAGGGGCCGCACTGCCCATCACTGCTGGTCCAGTCTGGCTTTGTCACCTGTGACCCCATGGCTGCCACAAGAGCTGGGGCTGCTCACCTGGGGAAACTGGAGGCTCAATGCCTGTGGGGCGACCAGGGTGGGTGGGGATGGTGGGGACAGGAGAGGCAGCAGAGGGGCCCAGGGAGCCATGAGGGTGGGTGGGTTTGTGCAGGTTCAGGCCTGACCTCTCAGTACCACCTGTGGTTGAAGTCTCGCAGGGGCAGTGGAAGACCTCCCCTGATGACCAAGACATGGCAGCACCTGGTGGGCATACCTCTTACCTCGAGTCAGCACAGGGTGCCATCCATGCAGGGGGGTAGGAAGCAGGCTCTGGGTGTGGGCTTGCATTCTGCCCTAGAGGGGGCTCTGCCTGCCCAGGGGGATGGGCCCTTTCTGATCTCTCAGCATTGTCCACCAGCTCCTTCTGTCAGAGATGGACTCCTCTGGCCACTGCTCCTGAAAGCCCTGCCATCTGGTGCCCTGTGCAGCAGTGTCCTGGTGTTGTGGTGGTTTGGTGTCACAGTGTTTCAGTGTCATGGTGTCCTGGTGTCACAGGGTCCTGGTGTCACAGTGTTTTGGTGTCACGGTGTCCTGGTGTCTGGGTGTCCTGGTGTCTGGGTGTCCTGGTATCATGACATCCTGGTGTCACAGGGTCCTGGTGTCACAGAGTCCTGGTGTCACAGTGTCCTGGTGTCTCAGTGTCCTGGTGTCTGGGTGTCCTGGTGTCTCAGTGTCCTGGTGTCACAGTGTCCTGGTGTCACAGGGTCCTGGTATCTGGGTGTCCTGGTGTTACGGTGTCCTGGTGTCACGGTGTCCTGGTGTCACAGTGTCCTGGTGTCACAGTGTCCTGGTGTCTGGGTGTCCTGGTGTCATGGCGTCCTGGTGTCACGGTGTCCTGGAGTCATAGGGTCCTGGTGTCACGTTGTCCTGGTGTCTGGGTGTCCTGGTATCACGGTGTCCTGGTGTCACAGGGTCCTGCTGTCACAGTGTCCTGCTGTCACAGTGTCCTGCTGTCACAGTGTCCTGGTGTTACAGGGTCCAGGTGTTGCAGTGTCTTGGTTTCTGGGTGCCCTGCATCCTGGAGTCATGATGTCCTGGTGTCGCGGTGTCCTGGTGTCTCAGTGTCCTGATGTCATGGTGTTCGGGTATCCTGGTGTTGTGGTGTTTGGGGGTCCTGTTTTCCTGCTGTCATAGTGTGTGGCAGTGGCAGGCTCATGTCCAGCAGAGTGTGGTCCCTGTGGCCGCCTGCTACAGGGTGCCATCCTCCACGTGGGATGGCCTTTGGTTTCAGGTCTTGCCTGCAGTCCGTTTTCTTCCTGACCCTGCAAAGGCTTCTGGTGAGAGCCCGGCCTTTGTTTGTCTAACACTCTTGTGCTTCCTTGTGGCCTCGGTGGGCCAGTCTGGACACCTCACGCCATAGGCCTGTGAATCTCAAGTCCTCACAGCCTCTGCACGCTCAGCACTCGCTGTTCTAGAGCCCCCTCCTTGTGCTAGACGCTTCGGTGTCTCTCTTGTGAATGAAACAGCTCTAAAGCACAAGACCACCTCAGAGGATGAGTAGTGGTGGAGACTCTGGCTGACTGGGCTCTGGGGCAGGGCAGGACCACCTTGGGCGGGAGACCCGCCCCACCTGCTCTTCAGGGGCTCAGCTCTGGCCGTGGGGGCGCAAGGCAGGCGTGAATTCCCACCAGCCTGCCCTCTCAGGGCACAACTTGTCCCCTTCCCAAGAGAAAACAGTGTTATTATTATATTTTTAATTCCCTAATGTGTGACCCAGCGGCCCGTATCATCTTACAGGGCATGAATAGCGGAGGGGACGGTGCGGTTGGGGTTTTCAATATCCCCCCTACCAGCCATTACATCACCCCGCTCCTCTCTAAGAGGATTTTCAGCAGGCTTGGCTTCGTTATTAAAATAGTAATTAATTTTTTCCTCTTCACAAAACCCAGGGCCTTCGGAGGGAGGCCTCGGGAGCGAGGGCAATCTCCTTTTGAAAGTGGCCTCTCTGGAACCGTAATCAGCTCTCCAGCCTACAGGACACATGTTCCCCAGTAAATGTGATTACAGGGCCGCACAAAACCCCCTTGCAGAAAATTAATTCAGTTTCCAGAATAAAAAGTTTGATAAAGTTGTGCAATGCTCCAACGACATCGCATAATAGCCGGGTGGGGCTTTATCCCCTTGAAGGATAAATGAATGGCCACAAAGGTCTGGTATTTCCCAGAGTAAAACATCTGCTACAGCTAATTCACTTTAGCTTTTGATTGTGAGATTCATTAGCCCGTCGGACGGCGCCCTGGCTCCGGGGCCCGGCCAAGGCCCACGCAGTCCTGCCCGTGAGGGCCCTTCCCCCACCAGAGGCCTTTGCTTTGGACCTTGAGGGCTGCAGTCTTGGGCCTGACCTGTCTCCCTGGGGCTGCTCCTGGAGCATGTGGGCCTGATAGCCTCTACCCAGCCCCTGCCAGCTTTGGCCTAGCTCCTGCCCATTGCTTTCTGGGCTTCTTGGCAACCTGACCTTCCAGTCTCAGGCCTGCTCTGCAGAGTCAGAGCAGCATCTCCTGGGACTCATTGTGAGCATGGACAGAGTAGCTGCAGCCCAAAGCTAGCATGGTCCCTGAGAGTGGAGGAGGGACAGGCTGCTGAGAGGAAGGCATGCCCTTGTTCTGGCATTGGGGGAGAAACCGCCCCTGAGGTGGTGGCCTCTGGGATCCTACTGCCCCACCTTGGGCTGTGGGGACCCAAATCCAGTCCATCACTCCAGGTCTTCGCAGGTTGCCCATGCCCAGCCTTTGGAGATGATGTTACGGAAACCTCTTGTGTCCCTGTGGGAAAAGGGGTATCACAGAGCACATGTGTGTGTGTGGGGTTGTCACTGCAGCCTAGGGCTGCAATGTCTTGGGGCTGGAGAGCAGGCAGACCTTGAGCTCAACACTGCCTGGCACTCTGGGGCCTGGGCCTCAGGCCCAAAGCTTCAGAGTGTCCATCTCGTCACTCCACCCCTGGGGTGACATGTGTGGCAGCTTGGGCATGGCTATGTGCTTGGAAGACACTGCTCCTTAGGGATCTGGGGGCTCTGGGTCCCTCAGAACCCTGCTGGAGTTGGGGCGCTTGTCTCATCTGCCTTGGTGCAGGGTGCGCTGCAGCCTGGAATTGGGCGGACGCTCACAGCACACCCTGGTGGCCTGTCTGTGGGCTGCGGCTCTGGCCCAGGATGCTGGAGAGCAAGCGACTTTGATGTGAGCCTGTGTGGGGGGCATGGTCCAAGCCTGGCCATCTGTGCAGGGTGGGCCTCCAGGTGGCTCTGCAAGAGGCCATGGGGGACAGGGTGCACGCAGGGCTGGCCTCTATGATGAGGGCACATGGCCCCAGGGGTGACCCCTCTCCTGGGTGTCCAGCAACCTTGCCTCAGGCTCTATCTTTGTGTCCCTGCGTGCTCTGATGACGGGTGTCTTTTCCATCTCTGCAGGGACACAGGGAACTGGACAAGGGTCACTCATTCCCACATGACCTCACCCTAAACTGGCAAGGCTTGCCTTGTCTCTGTTTCCAGATGAGGTCTTGTTCTCTTCCAGCAGGGTGAGGACAGGCCCCTTTTGGGTGCCCACTTCACCCCAGATGTGCTGCATGGAGCCTGCAAGCACCCAGAGATGTGAAAAGTGTGGTGGGTGATGGGGTTGCCACCCTCCTAAAGAGGACACAGCATGATGACCCCCGGGACTGAGGGTCTGTGTCCGCATCCAAGTAGTGGCTGAACAAACTTGATGACCCTGGTGTGTGGACTGAGACCTCACTGGAGCATCAGGGGACAGAGAAATTGCCTGAAACTTCAGTATCAGCATGGGGGACACATCCTTGTGTTCAGCTCCCCTGTGTACATGGGTGGGGGGAGGGGGTGACTGCAAGGGCCCCTGTGCTGGAGTTCAGGAGTCCAGAGCTGTTCTGGGTGTCTTTGGAGTCTTCATGGTCCTCCCTGGTGTTCCCCAGTCTGGTGCCTGGTGGGTTCCTGCACAATTAATGCTTGGTCAGTGTCATCTGCTCTGGGGGCTATTGGGATCCCTGTCTTCCGAACTCAAAGCAAGACACCAGCCAGCATCCCTTCTTTGGCATGCAAAGTGAAGTGCTGATCCCTCTCCTGCTGTATTCCCACTCAGTCTGGGGTCAGTGGCTCAGACCTCCCCTGAGCCATGCCCCCACTGCAGTCCACCCAGGTGCTGGCCAGCTCACAGCTAGTACCCAGAGACAGGGGCCCAGAGGGAGTGTCTGCACCGAGCAGCTCAGGCAAAAGCCCTGATGGAGGACCAGCCCACTGACGTAGAGCCATAGGCAGGTGGGTAGCCCCTCTCTGGCTGGTTTGTTGAGTCGGCTGTGCCCAGCACTCCAGGCCTTGGAGCAAGGGTCCAACGCAGTGACCCACCCCCCCAGAGCTTGTGGTGCAACTGCGGTCTTGCCCCTCAGGGCTCCTATGGACTGCAGCCAGCTGCTGCCCCAGAAAGGAGCCACGGGAGGAGGCTGGCACCCTCCTGAACCCGGATTTCTTGTAAACACAAGGGGAAGTGGCATTCTGGAAAAGAGGGCTAGAGAAGCCAGGGTTTACAGAGAGTGTTTACTATGTTGCCCTCATCTCTCTCTGGAGGCAGCATAGTGGGGGACTGGTGACTGGGGGTGAGTGAAGTGGGTGTGGGGAGGTAAGCGGTTGGGAGAGCAGGGTCTGGGGTTCCCTCTGTGAGAACCTGCACCAGAACTCCACTCTGGGCAGCACATGGAATGTACCCCAAGGCAGAGGTGTGTAGCTGTGTCCAGAAGGGCAGGTTTACTATGGGAAGGGGGAAAGGTGGCAGGGACAGGAGGGAGGGGAGGAGAGGGGAGGGCTGTGGAGGGTGGGGGAGGGGTGTGCCCAGGTAGAGATGGGCAGAAGCACTGCCCCTCACTGGCAGGGCCTCCAGAGAGTCTCCTGCTTCAAGGGGTCCACTCCTTCTTGGGGGGTTGCCTGGTTGGGAGTCCTTTTTGGGGTTCACTGGGTGGGTGTGTGGGGTTGGGCATTTGCTGCCAGGACCCCTACTCTGCACCCCAGCTTGGCCTGAGTTTTGATATGCCTGCCACATTGGGCCCAGGGTTTTTGTTTCTATTGTGTTGTATGTTCCATTGTGTTCTATCCTGCCCTCCCAGGTCTTGACACCTCCTTCTCTATGGCCTTGCTCCACCTTGCTTGGTGATGTTGGGTGTCGGGGTTGGAGACTAGGGTGCCAATGACCAGTGAGATCCTGAAGGGGAGCAGAGTCACCAGCACATAGGGTTCCAGTGACTGCACATCTGCACACTCGATTGGGAAGACCAGGCAAGCCAGGTCCAGGGTCTGCCGGCTGCATTTCCTGGGGCCGCACAGTGAACGTGAGCTGTTGGGCCCTATGGGTGAGGGGTGCAGTTTGTGTGAGCCACAGCTGATGCCATGGCTGATCTGTTCTAGGCATGGCCAGGGGCTCAGCTTTGGGGGTCCTGAGCCATCACCCACAGAGCAGGGATGGGGGTGGGGAGTGAGTACATCTTCCTGGTGCCAGTCCCTGCTGCTGGCTCAGGGTCCATATGGCTGGGGGATCCACAGGGGGGTCCATGTCGTTGGAGTCCACAAGGGTGGGGTCCATGAGCTTGGGGGTCCATATGCCTGGGGTCCATGTGATTGTGGGGTCCACAGGGCTGGGGGTCCTTGTGGCTGGGGGTTCACATGCTTCAGGGTCCACGTGGCTAGGGGTCCATGTAGTTTGGGGTCCACACTGACATGACCGCAGGCAGCCAGAACCAGAGCTTCGTGGCCCCTGAACTTGCAGGGCCAGCGGGCATGGGGGTTAGCAGTTATTGGGGAACAGCAGGCACGGGGGCCACTGGAAAAGGCATGAGGCACGTGGCAGCTTGGCCATGGCTGCTCAGAGGGTGGCCTGCTGGGAGTCCTGGAGCAACTACAGTGAAGGGCATTGACCCCTAAGCTGTCTGAATCTCATATCCTGACTTTGAGCTACGCGAGGGGAGCACTGCCTGCTTGGCGCCAGGCTCAGACTCTGCTATCAACCTGCTGCTCAGCCCCCCTCCTGATGCAGACGGTGGCTCTCCAGCTGGTGTTTTGCCCACCTGGGAGACAAGGGAGCACCTGCTGCAGCACACGGAGGAGGGGATGCTGACGTTAAAGTGCCGGGAATGGCAAGGCCTACCACAATCACAGCCAGAGTAGCCTGAGGCCACGTGAGAGCTGGGGTCCAGCCGGGTCTCCCCCACCTCATGCTGTCGAGGCTGCTGTGCCTGCTGACCACTTGCTGACCAGGGGCCAAGCTAGGCTGGACACCTGTGTCTGGAGGATAACCCCTCACCAGTGCTGCCAGGTCTGTGAGCTCGGTGGCCTGTGGCTGCCCAGTCACTCCAAGCAGGTGGCTTGGATGCCCAGCATCGACTATACACCACGAGTGTATCCTGCTTCAAGAAGCGGTTCAGACAAGGACCTCATATCCTCCACTGGCCACAGCCGCTGTCGCTGGTCAGGCACGAGCTGAGTGCAAGCTGGGGCAGTTCTTCTCTCTTCCCGGGCCTGGAGGCGTGGTGAGTGTGTGCATGGATGGAATGGGCTTTGCGTGATCACCTGTGGGATCCCTGTTGACCTGGGCCCCCAGGCCCCTGTCAGACTGTTGGTCCTGGTGTGAGGCCCACTCAAGACACAGCTCTGGAGACTGAGAGACTGGGGTCCCTGTTCTCCAAGGCCTCTGCCTCTCTTGGGGACTGACTCCCCATCCGGTGCAAATAACAAGGGATCAAGGGCCAGTAAGGAGAGTGAGGCTACCAGACCTGGCTGAGTGGGGTCAGGCCAGGAAAGTGGGTGCGAAGGTAGGGTGGGGCTGGAGGGGGTTTGCCCTGACCTGGTGGTAGTCCTGCATCATCAGGGTTTTTTAAACATGGGTCAGAGAGACTTGGAAACAGGACTTGCAAATCACCATTTAATTTATTTTTTGTTTATTTTGTTTGTTGGTTCATGTAGGTGACCCTGTATGGGGGATGTCTCCATGAGCTGCTGCCCCTGGTTGTGCCCTGCAGGCTCCCGGGTGGCCTGCCTACCCTGAGTCCAGCACCCTGGCGCTCACTGCCCACATCACTTGTTGCTCATCATACTGAACCCAGTTCCTGCATCGTGGTATGAGGCTATCTGCCACAGCCTCCTGCCATCGGGGTGTCTGCTGCTCCAGGCACTGGACTACGTCTTGGCTGCCCTGCTTTACCAGCTGAACGAGACTCTAGAGCCAGCTGGTCACATCCTTGTCCCAGTGACTTCTCAGTGCTCCTGATGCCAAGGTAGGAGACCGGGAGCTGCCGGCCAGTACCCATGGCCAGCCTATAGGGGAGCCTCACCATGGGCGGTGGCCACCAGTGCCTAAGACCAGCAGCGCCACCACCTGGTGGAGGAGAGCCTGCACGGTGCCCATTCTCTCACCACTGACCTGTGCCAACTGTCCAGGCCTGCAGGTGTCCGGCCCAGTTTGAGTCCTGGGAGTGTCTGGCACGTGAAGTCAAGGCCTCTTGTGAGAACAGTGTGTGACTGGGTACTGAGAGGGAGTCCATGTGCTAGGCTGGGCCTCTGGGGGACGGCAGTCCAGGCTGTCTGCATGAAGATGCACTGAGGGCCTCAGTGTGAGAGACCCACTGAGATGGTGTGGGCCACTGGGCCACATGTCTACCTCCAGCCAGGGTACTTGATAATCCAGAACAGTGACCCCTGACCCCATGACCCCCTGGTGTTGGGCCCTGGGGTGACCTGGGGACAGTGTGCCCATCTCCGGGCAAACTAACCAGGCTGGTGCCAGCTGCACATCAGGATACCAAGTTCCAGCTCCCACAGACTGACAGGTGGCCCTGGTCTGGCCCCCCACGTGGGTCTGCGACAGTCAGAACTGCCGACTCGTGGCTCCCCACCCCTTTGGTGACATGGGACCTAGAGAGAGGGCCTGCTCCAGCGGCCAATGATGCAGCACCTCTTTGAGTGCCCTGCCTGCAGGTCCAGCAGTGGTGGCAGAGGCAGAGGCACCATGCCTCCAGGGAGCCCCCAGCCTCACCACACTGTCTCTGTAGGTGGCCGCCCCTCCTCCACCTTCTCTGCTTGCTCTCTTCCCACCCCCGTTGTGTTTGCAAGAGCACCGGCACTTTCCATGTGTGCAGCTACTCAGAAAAAAGTTTCTATTAATATAAATTGTTAATTAGGATTGTTATCATTATTTTGTGTTCCATGCACATTAGTCATTTGAACCTGTCTTCTCAGCAGCTGAAGAAACCAAAGAGAACAACGGGCTTCGCTCATCAATTATCAAAGGCCTTGGGAGGTGTCGTTACCATGCGAGATGCGAATCAGGCGTAGGCATGGAAAAAATCACCGGACACCAGTCGGTGCTGGCCCGGGTCTCAGGAGGCGGGGACTGCGTCTCATGTTGCAGCCAGTGGGTCCCCTGCTGGGTGTCTGGGCAACAGGAAGTCCCGGGTAGGATGTGGGCTGAACTGCCATCTGTTTCCATGGCTGACTTAGGTGTGAAACCCTTTTCTGCTGGCAAGCTAGACCACGGTGCCACTGAGTATGAGACGCTAGCCCCTGGGATTAACAGTGGCCCACCACATCAGCCCACAGGGGACCCAGCCTCTCTCCTGAAGTTTCTGCCTGTTGCCTGGCCGCGACCCCTGCCCTCTACACCCTGCTGTCCTCTGCCTGGACCCCAAGGTTGCTGCCAGTTGGCCTCCTGGTCTTCACGTTCTGTGAGTTCGCACAGTGCAATTGGAAAGCAAGCTTGTGGCTTGTTCTTTTGGATCTGGTGAGGTTCTCTTAGCAATGCCTCCTTTTGATTCCTTGTCTACAGCAGACCCCCTCACTGCTGTGCTGAGCTCCAGCATGCCCAGGACACCCTTGTACCTGAAACTAGGTCCAAAAGGATGGATACTGAGGTCCATAGCACTACAGCAATCATAAGGCCTATAGTCAATCAAAGGACGGTTCCTGACAGAGGACAAGTCATGGGTTCTTACCAGCATGCACAACTGCAAGAAATTTTAGAGTCCGGGAACAATAACCATGGGGTTTATTTTACAAGGGGGAGCAAAGAGCTTAATGTAGCCATAGGGGCCTGTTATTTCACCCAGAGAGTGCGCAGACCAGCAAAGTTCAAGTCACCTGTCACCAGGAGTGCTGGACAGCAGTGATACTCAGGAGTGGTCACTGGGAATGCTGGGCAGCACTGGCTAGGAGTGATGATCACTACTGGCCAACCAGTGGTGGTACTGGAGACACCAGGTGTTCACAGCCCCTTGTGAGTGGCTGACCTGCATCAGTAGCAAACAGCTCTTTGAGTCACCAGGCAGGCCAGGGCCTTTGGTGATGTCGTCCTCTCAGGTGATGTTAGAAATAGGACTGGAGGCCCAGATTCTGCAAAGGCCTTTGGTTTCTCTTCTTCCTTGGGGGTCAGATGCTGGATGCTGCTTCTTTTCTTTTTTCAGAGGCCAGGAACAGAGGCTTCTTATTTCCTCACGGGCTAGAAGCATCTCTCTCAGAGACTGGCACAGTTCTTTCAGCCTCTTTCCTCCCACTCAGGCTTATATCTTCTTTCAGGGTACCCATCTGTACTTGCACCTTCTCTTCTCTTGGTGTGTACCTGGGTTGGAAACTGGATAGTGTGGTGTCCGAACAATGACACAACCCTTTCTCAGTGGCCTCAGAGAGTCCTGTCTGCCTGTATGGTCAACAGTTCGTAGCATGACAGTCTCCTGGTTCAAGATACCTCAAATCTGCTCTGTGCTCAGGGTGTTGATCTGCAATTCCCTGCATAGCCTGGCTGCATAGCATTGTTGTTCATGCATTTAGGGAAAGACTGGGGTTGAGCCATTTGCCCATAAAGAAGACTTTTCCTTTCGTTAACATTGGTTAGAGATATGTGATTCCTTATTCTGGATATGAGTCTGTGTCAGATATACATTGGCAACTATTTTCTCTCACGGTTTAACTAAATTAGGTGGTGTTAATACTTTGTTTTATAAACTCTGTGATTGAACAGAATCTACCGACAGACAGTTTCTGCTGGGCACATAGTATAGCCCCGGTGTACATAGTCTCTGGTGTAACTACAGTACCCAGTGTGCACCCAGAGTACCCATTTGCCCTCACAGGACCCATTGTGCCCTCATAGTACCCATTGTGCACTCACCATATCCAGTGTGCACTTACCGTACCCAGACTTTGCGCCTCCCTGCCAGGTAGCCTGAGCCCCTCTGTTGCGCGGATGCCTGGTGTCAAGTCCGTCTAAGTGGATGACACCGACTATGGGGAAGCTGAGACCAGAGGGCAAGGGGTCTGGTTCCTCTCGCCAAGCATGGGACTCAGGAAGAGACTGCTGTGCAGTCAAGCAGCGCTGGGTGTGAGCATGTCCTTGATACCAGCTGCCTGCGTCACCTGGGCCAAGCCCTAAATCTCTGCTCCTTCCTCAGTGGACAATGCTCACCTCTGAGGGTTGTAAGATGACAGCAGGAGGAGTCCGGGTGTTGGCAGTGGGCTGCACAGAGCAGGCAGCGTCATGGTTGTGGACACACTTGAGACACTAACCCTCCCAGTGAGGCAAGTGCTCGGAAGCCAACAGCCAGTGTTTGTAGTGTCAGGTGTGCATGGCTAGGGCACAAGGTGTGGGAGGGTGAGGCTATGTGAAAAGAGGTGAGACGAGGTAGACCCCAGAGGTGCTGACCCCGGCTGGCTCCATGATGGTGGACACAGGTGACTAGGCACATGGCTCTTGGCAGCTCCTCCCTGACCCCCAGCCTCTGCTTAGACAGTCATTAGACAGATGTCTCCGTCTCTGTGCAGGGCAGGGTGTGGAAAGGGTCCTGTTGCAGAAGGGTGGAGGGAGAGCGGCAGCCACTGGGCCAACCTTAAGCCCCAAAGCGCATTCTTTCGACCCTGGTCATACTGGACTTCCTTCCCCCAAACTGAAGGGGAGTGTGGGTCATGTGGGAAAGCACTGGCTCTGGGGGTGCTGTGTCTGGGGTCTCAGTGTTCTGGGGGCACTTTTGTGCTTGACCCACATGACCCACGTGAGTTGTAGACAACTCAGATGTGGGCTGGTTTAAAGGAAGCTGTTGTCTGTGAGGCCGTGTCCATGCAGCTGAGGTGTGTCCCTAGCCTTCACCTCAACTGGTTCCCACTCCACTTCTCACCTGGTTCTATTTGGTCCAGGCCCAGCCAACAGGATTCAGTGGGCGGCAGGCAGGTAGACAGGAAGGTGGTCAGGCATCTGGTAACCAAGTGGGGCCCTAGGATGCCTAGGCTGCCCGCCCCCCCCAGCTCCCATGGCACTGATGGGCCTGATGGCTACTCAACAGCCCTATCCGCAGAGGTAGGTACAAGACAGAGTTGCCCAACGGACAGACCTCAGGGCTCTCACTGGGCACCAACTCAGTGCTCAGGCCGCCCAACAGGTGCCCAAGCCTGTGGGAGCTGTGCACACCTGTGTGACCAACAGCACGGAGCACCATGGCTCCCCGCTCATCTGTCACAGTCATGTGTCATCCATGTCCCCGCATTGGCCTATCCAGGGTCCAGCCACCCTAATCTCCTGGCCTGGCTTGGCACTAACACTGCTCATGCTTGAGCTTGAATCAGCACACTGGAGAGACCCCTGTTCCCACCTCAGCCCCAGGCTCTGTGGACGTGCTGGCCTGTTACTGGCACTTGTGGGGTGAGGGTGCAACACAGGGATGGGGCCAGGACACTGGTCAGCACAGAGGGAGGGGTTGGGCTTGGTAGGCCCAGGCTCCTGCTTGGAGGTATGCTAGGTGATCACTTCAAATATAGTCATATTAAGAATTAATGGCATAATATGTAATTTGAAGTGCCTAGTTAATTTGGTAGAATCATTTTGTCAGAATTTCTAGGAAAATAATGCTTTAAATCTTTTTAAATGATCAAAACACTTTAAAATATTTGAGAAACATCCAGCTGTGTGGAGATTGCTACAAGAAATTAGGCTTTCCTCCATTACTGTGTGTGCATGCACACCCACACAGCACACACACCATTCCCCACACATGACGTACAGATATACCACACACCCACACATCATATATCATAGCTCACACATATTCCCACCCCACCTCTCACCCCACTCCACGTACCACAACCCCCCCACACCACACACATACCACACATACCACACATACCAAACATATCATACACACATGCGCCACGCAAATCACACACATACCACACATACTACAAACACTATACACAACCCATGGACACCACACATATCACATATATACCACACATCCCACACAGTAACACTATATACACTATACACACCTCACACACCATATCCTGCCCACATTTCCCTACATACCCTCACATCCCCCCAACACCCCCGCCACATGCACACATTCCACATAGTACATGCCCCATTATGCTGCTTTGATCTCATGGGTGTGATTAGAAATGAAAGTGAGACATGAGTGATGTTACAGCTGTTCTGCCAAATACCACACTTGTGTCCTCCCAGGTCAAACACCATTTGGGTGGCGGTTTCTACTCTGCTTTCAGACAGACAGAATGAAGGGACTCGGGAAGGAAACTCCTTTCCTGTGGTCACACAGATGCAGGGCCATACCTGGCTAAAGTCTGTGACAGGTGACCTTTCTCTGAGCCGCTGGTGCTGGCAGAGATGGCATCATCATTGAAGGTGCTGCCCATGTATACTGGTGGAGGGGTCACCTCAGGGCCTAGGAGAGCTCAACTCAGGGCCTAGAGCAGGTTGACCTTGGGGCCTGGAGGAGGGGTCACCCTAGGGCCTGGAGGAGGAGTGACCCTGGGCCTTAGAGGAAGGGTCACCTCTGGGTCTGGAGGAGGGGTCTGGATGACCCTGAGATCATCCTAGATGTGAGGGGTCATCCTAGGATGTGGAGGAGGGGTCATCTCAGTGCTTGGAGAAAGGGTGACATTGTGGCTATTCCGGGCCCAGAGAAGGGTCCACCTTGGGCCTGGAGTAGGGAGTGACCCCATGGCTTGGAGGAGGGGTCCTGGGGACCTGGCAGCAGGGGCTCTGTGCCACAGCCCTGCTCCCTGGTCCCATGCATAGGGCTTGCATTTCTTCCTGTGGCCGTGCCCATAGGTATGCCCCGTGCAGGGGAACCACGGACGATGACACTGGCTTGTTCATGACAATACACATTTCAGCGGCGAGTCTGTGGTCACTCTTCAAGCTCAGATGAAACATGGAGCTTGTGATTCAGGGAGCAGTATAGTGACCATTGAAATCTGCCTCAGTTTTCCTTTCATGTTTTAAGTGACTCTTAAGATCAGGACCACCCTCCATGCCCCTTGTTGGTGGACAGAGGCTGAGCCTGTCAGCAGAGAGTTGGTCTACGTCTTTGCCGTGAGTATTTCCCATAAGGGCTCTGTGCCAAGCCCCAGAGGCTGGACCTTACACGGCCTCAGAGCACCTGCTGGAGCCTGGCCATGGAGCTCTGGGTGTCTGGCTGGAGTGGCTGTTAGGGCTAGGTGATGCCCAAGGCCTGGCTTGGCGTACCTCTGGGATGTTCACAGGCCAGCCTGCTTCATGGATGGTGGCAGGGCTCTCTTGCACTTCTGCTCATTCTCCTGGACCAGCCACCTGCTGCATGGTTGCCTAAACATCTACCTGCATGTCTTCTCTGGGAGGGGCCTTGTTTGCAGTCTGATGATCACAACAGAGAGAGGAAACAGCAGAACTTGCTTGATTGGTGACCAGATTCAGGCAGAGAAATAAAGCTGGACCTTGCATTCTGTGGTGTCCTCTGGTCTCACCCCACTAGCTTGGTCTCACCCCACTGCTTCACCCCTGGGGTCCAGAGGAGTTGAGCATTTGTTTGGCGAGAGGGGGTCAGCGTGGACAAGGAGGGGTTGCTGCTATGCCCAGCATCGCACTGGGGCTGCACACCCGGTCCCTCTCGTCAAATGCCGAGTGATCAGATTGCACCGCTGTAGGTAAAGTCATTATCCAGAGGCCCTATTTAGAAGCATAACTACTAATTAGGAGGAGTGATAAATTAACCCTCTGGTATCTATTATTGCATTAGCATGAAATAGCCCTGAGATAATGAGATGTTGCAGTATGCTTTTGCTACAGCTTTATGATGATTATGATAGAATATAAAAGTTTATATCCATTGTTTTCTTGAGATTAAAAAATACAGCATGTCATTTAGAAATTGCGTCTAGCCAGAGCAGAGTGGAGGAGTGGAGACCGAGGTAACCATGAGTGAATAAATCAGGCCTTTATCTTCCTGGAAGGAAACGGCTAGAGCTGGTGAGGCTATTGCTCTGGGCTCTTCTCTCTGCCATCTTCAGCATCTGCTTGCCCCATTTTCACATTCACAAGATGGCTGCTGCTAGCTGGCCATCGTTCTCACATCCCTGCTGAGAGGAAAAAGGAGAAAGGCAAAAATGGAGAAAAGCAAAAATGACATGAACCCCAGGGGAGTAATTTCCTTTCTGGAAATTCACCCCCAAACCTACAAATTACATCTCACTGGAAATTTCTGCCTCGATGCAAGAGAAGTTAGGAATAAAATACGAGGCTGGGCACAGAACCACTATGAATAAAATCAGGAAAGGAAGAGGAAATGGATACTGGTTGGGCAACAATCACTCTCTCCACAACAGGAAGACAAATTAATCAAGTGAATTCGCAAAAGCTTGCCCTGACCGGGAGGCGACGTGTTGGTACACTCAAGTGGAGGATCTGGTTCAGGTAAAGTCTGTGGACATGGAGGTGGACATGAAGACCTTGCTGCCTGTGAGCCT
>PVHY01024244.1:0-19891 GCA_004024945.1 Uropsilus gracilis
AAATGAACAAGAACAATTTAAAACTGTCGATAGAACTGAGGCATAAAGCAAGAGAGGGGGAGGAGGGTAAAATTGAGGGAGGCATGGACATAAGAGATTAAGATGGCTCAAGGGTGTTAAAGTGGTGGGAGAGCCTTGGGGCAGACAATGATGTAAAATACATAAAAAATAAAATTAGTTTTTAAAAAAAGAAAAAAAATTCAAATCTTCTGTTTTGTGTTTGCACCACGAAATAGAAGGTAAAATTATCTGTGTATTTAGTTCATTCTTGATCAATTTAAACACTCTTTTCTTTTTCCAGTATGAGAAACTGAGGTTGGATTCATAGATTTTTTTTTTAAATCAACAGATATTTAATAATTTTTGAGTAACTTTTTCAAGTCCACTAGAGCAATATCCCCCAAAGGCAATGCAGTTTCTTACATTCTCTTTCTTTGAGATGTTATTTCTGAACAATGATCCCAGGACCAAAGGCAGTGGTGAGCCCAGCTACCAGTGCCAATTATTAACTCCTGGAGACATATTTTTGTCTCTCGTAAGTTAATTGGTCATTTTATCCATACTATAAGTTGAAATCTTACTTGCTTTAAGAACTCAGAGTTAAACAGGAATGATCAGTGTGCATGACTCTTTTTGGTCATGCCTCCTGACTCTCACCTACAAGTGTTTTTCCTCATATGTAAAACTTCAGTCTATTAGCCAGGAAGAACTCAAACAAAACATAAAGTGTGATAGATTAAACTGTGAAAAAAATTAACACTTTAAGTGGATACAGAATGCATCTGGCTAATCTGTAACACTAATTTCCCTTCTGCTTTGCTGGTAGGTATAGCAGAAAGATATGAATAAAAGCAAAGCCTCTTTTGTGGCTCTCAAAATCAGTTTCAAAATGCATGCTATACTATAGTAAAGCAAAGTGGAAGTTCCACATATGAGCAGATATGATCATTATAATATCTCTTGTTTGTAAGAATTCAAATTTTTATTTTTAACTATTGGAAAAGAATAAGAGGATGCTTAGAAATTTTTTAAAATACTGTTAAAAAATACATTGAATTTGCTTTTTCAGAGCAAATGTTTCAGCATACTAAATCCAACCGATCAGCCTAGTATTTTACATGGCATATCAGAGCAAACGAAGATTGCACTGGATTCAAGTAAAAATTAAAACCCAACTAACACTTTCATCATCACTGTATGGATGTAAATACTGTCTGAATTTGGTTGTATGTTTATTGTGTTATCTTTAAAGGCATATTGTTTCATTGATTTACTTCCCAGAATGTAGAGAAGTGTTGATTTTACTTATCCTAAACCTATCTTTTCAAGCTCAAAAAAACAACCATATCTTTCTTTCTTCAGAGTCAAATAAGAACTGAATTTAGCTGTTGGGACTGTAGATCCAAGCATAGTGATTTAAATTAATGTGGGTTTCTTTCTCTCACAAAAGAGGGTCCTAGAGGTAGACCACTTAGGTGTAGTTTAGAAATTCCCCAGTGTCTTCAGAACTCTTAATAGATGTAGCTTAATACAGTGAGTCATTTGTGACTCACTTATCAATCTGACATAGCTGATACTGTTCTAAGTAGTATGACAAGGTGTTTGCACCTATAGTTGATTTTAGACATTCTCTCCCTGCACATATGGCAGACTTTTCTCACCAGTTTTCCCAATGAGAGTAATTAGAATAGCTGATGAAATTATAGCAACATCTGTGTGAAGATCTCAGTGATAATATGAAAGACCAAGATGTCAGAGAGAAGGAAAGTGTGGAAGTGAACCTAGCATTTGGCCCAGCTCTTAGGCTTGAGGCATTTTTTTGGTTTATAAACAGTTGCCTAGAGATTGAAATAACATCAACCAAACCAAGAGACATGGAAGCTAAGCAGAAACAGCATTCCAAGCCTGAGAAGCTCAGCCAGTTTTTAGACTGGGCATGAGACAAAATTTGTAGACTATGAATTGCCAAGAATGTAAAAATTACAAGTTAGGTCCAGTCTTGCCAAAGACTAATTCTTCATATCATTTCTACCTTTTAAAGGGTTCAAATGGCCTGTCTCTTCCCCCAAACAATTCTCAGAGGCAAAAATAAACCTGCTTCAGAAGGGATTCTGTTGTATTCATTTTAGGTGTCCACTATAATCTTAACACCAAAACCAGAATTAAGACATTACTGCCAAAAAAAGAAAACAACAGTCCAGTTCCTCTTTAAGAAGCAGAAATACAGACCTTCAAAACAAAATAGAGTAAAATACAACCCTGAGAAGTTAAAAGTGTTAACAATTAAATTGTTTCCACTCCAGGTTTTCAAGTTTGGAATACTTTAAAATCAACCAATGTAATTTGCAGCATTCACAGAAAAAAGGGGGAAAATATATGATTATCTCAACATGTGAAGAGAAAAAGCATTTAATAAAATAGCTGGGCGTGGTTGTGCATGCCTATAATCCCAGCTACCTGGGAGGCTGAGGTAGGAATCACTTGAGTCCCTGGTTTGGGGACCCTGAGCAACACAGTGAGACCTAGTCTCTGAAAAAAAAAAAAGAATAAGATAAAATAACTGTTGAGGATTTAAAAAATCCCTTGCCAAGTTATATATGCAAGTACCCAAGGACAGAGTAGTGGGTTAAGAAGTTGTGGCACATGGAAAAAAAAAAGAATAAGATAAAATAACTGCTGAGGATTTAAAAAATCCCTTGCCAAGTTATGTATGCAAGTACCCAAGGACAGAGTAGTGGGTTAAGAAGTTGTGGCACATGCGCGCGCGCACACACACACACACCACAAACACACACTGTAGAATGCTACTCAGCTATAAAAAAAATTGTGAGCTCTTGGCATTTGTGACAAGCTTGATAATACTAAAGGGGATAATACTAAGCAAAATAAATGAGGAGAAAGACAAATACTGTATGGTTTTACTTACTGTAGAATATAAATAAATCACATAGAGAGTCAGATACAACTAAACAAAACCCTGGATAACTAGAAAACTGACTATGAAACAGCAAATCCTAGAAACCCCATGGAAAAAAACCTAGAAATAACAGTTAACAGTCCCAAGAAACCTGACAATGAAATTGAAGCTACAGGATGGGGAAGGGGATAAAAGGTAAAAGGGGGCCACAGTGGACTATGTGGGTACAATAGTGGTGGGTATGGTGTGAAGACATGTGTCTGAAGGAGTATGATCCTTATGCCTCTGAATCATGTACAATATTGTAAATCAATGTTACCTAAAAAAAATAAAAACAAAAAATAAAAACAGACACACTGTAGAAAATAGACCTCTTTCCAAACTGAATTCTTAGAAAGACTTACCCACACATAATGCAAACTGTTTCACTTTGGAAAGCCATATGGAGGTTCCTCAGAACACAAAGGAAATCTATCTTATGGATCCAGTGATTCCACTGCTAGGAATCTATATGAAGGACATAAAACACAAGTTCAAAGGAAATCTGCACTGCTGTGTTTATTGCAGCACTTTTTACAACAGTGAAAGTATGGAAACAACCCAAACACCCCAAAATAGATGAATAGATCAAAAACTGAGGTATTTGCACCATGTGGAATAAAGGCAAATTTTTGTTATTTGCAGCAAGGTGGATGGAACTGGGATTATGCTAACTGAAATTAGAAGGAAAAATAAGAATACCAAATTGTCTCACTTATGTGTGAAATACAGAGAAACCAAATAAAAGTTCAAGAAAAAAGCCAAAATTAGCAAGCTGATCATAGAACTGAAACATACCACAAAGTAAAGGGAGAGAGGGGGTCAAACAGGTGAGGGATAATCAAAAGGGACTATGGTAACAGTTCATAGGTGATATAGAAGTAGGAAAACTACTGGGACAATAACAATGTAAGAAAAAAATAAAAACAAATAGCACTCACAGGAAAACCTCATGACTCAGATGACATTACTGATAGACTTAATGAACTTTTTAAAAATTAAGGAATGCCAATATAATTTGTACATATGCACATATTTTTATATATACATATATACATTTATATATATGCATACATATATTATGATACAATATGCAAAGTATATCTTATATATGTGTTATATGTATATTTGATATATGCATTATAGTGTATGTAATATACATATATCACATATAATATATGTATATATAATATATAATACATATAACATATTATGTATAAAATATACTGCATATAATATATTATATAGTATATAGTGCATGTAATATCTGTATTACATGCACATAATGCATATATGTTTTATATACATATATTATATATGAAATAATACAGATGTATATTATATAATGCACATATAATATATATTACAAGATATTATCTATAATATACAACACATATATAATAATATATACAATACATAGTTTGTATACAAATATATAATATATTATATATACATACATACATATGAATATATAATGCCAGAAGATCTTTGGAAAAGTAGACAAGGAGGCAACATTTCCCAACTTGTTTTATGTGATCGGCATTGCCATAACAATACAAGTAAAGATATTAATATAAGAAAAAAATCATATACTAATAAAAATAGGTACAAGAACATGTTAAAATATTGATAAATGGATCTAGAAATAAAAAGAAAATCATGATCATGTGTAGTTTATCCTAGAGTGGAAAGTTAATTTAAAATTCAAAAATCAATCCATGTGATAGATCATTTTAATATAATAAAAGACATATGACCCTGTCATTACATACAGAAAATCTGACAAAATCTACTACTCATTCATGATTAAAAACTCTCAGAAAATTAAGTATGTATACATAATGTGCTGGTTGCATGCTAGTAATATTAACTAAGATAGTTTGTAGGAAAGGATTCTTTTTGGAGACTGAAATTATGTTTCATTTGGATATGTTGGCTTGAGGACTCAGACTTTGGGAACAAACAGGAAAAGTTCTCAAAGGGACTGTCAATTGACATTACTGGAGATTACAAACATGGTATGAATTAGAATAGTGAATGTGGACTCTGGTTGACTATTGAAACAACAGTTATGGATACATTTGTGCAGAGGCTTCCTAGCATGGTATACACAAGCATGCACTTTGGTTGAATTGTCTCAACCTCATCAGCTCACATTGCCTTTTAAAAATTGGGATAGTGGTATACTAAATGTTACAATTCATCTACTTTATGGTATGCCATAGACTATTATGAGAATTAATATTAATAAATAATGAGAATTAATTATGAGAATTAATTTTGAGAATTAATTTTATTATGAGAATTAATAATTAATAAAATTTATATGAACCCTATTGTCATCCTGTACTTTTTCTTAATTACACTGGTAATAGTTGTTCTAACAAAGAAATTCCCATTTATCTGATAATAGTAATTGTCACTAATTTAGGTGCCCCTCTGAGTTTCAACAGCTTACATTTTTTAATTTGATTCTCATGATAACCATGTTTACTACAAATGAAGAAAGTGAACTGGACTTTACTAAGGTTAAGAAATTTGCCAGTATCACATTTGAACAAGTCAAATGTCAAACTCAAGTAGACCAACTCCTACATACACTATTCCAATACCTTCCTAGAATCTTAATTCATTTGTATTATTGTTTATTTTTTATCTTCTTTAAAAATATAAAGTGTTTTAAGAAGGTTTCATTTCTACGTTTCTACATACCTAAGTTCTGGATGCATACTTGACACAAAACAGGTATCTCATTTACATTTGCTGAATAAATAAAGGAATAAACCAGTCACAACCCACTTTTGCATTACAAAATAATAAAACAGTTGAAAGTTTAGTGATGGGGCAGTAATTTTATTTCCTTATGATAAAACCCAGTATATTCATTAAAACAGAATCACAAAAAAATAAAATATTCATTCTCACATGAAGCTTTTGATTTTCTCTTTTTGAAAATTTCCATTTGCATGAAAACATCTTAATTTAGATTGGTCAGAAGAATGCCAGTGTCAGTGAGTAAAGCATAAAGTATAAAGGATAAAGTTTAAAGCATAAAGTATAAAGTAATAAACTTTTTTCCCTGCATGTCTATTGGATAAGACATGGCAATGTGACTGTCTTAATGGAGAAATAACTTAAAATGTCAGTACATATGCCCAGGATTGTGCTGGTATAATGAACATAAAAGAACTAAAATTTTGCTACTTTACAGTCTAGTTTGATATATGAGACAGAACAAGAAAAACTGCAAACAAAAGATATTTTGCATGTTATAATGTTATAGATAGTCTGAATTGGAAGTTTATTCTGTGGGATGCAGAGGTCAGGGACATTTAGGGTAGGAGCTGGATTTTAAATAGAAGAATATAGACTTTCAAATATAGGGATGAGGGAATTTTAAAAGGACAGAAAAAGGATAGTGGCAAATAGAACATAAAGCTTGTATAGAAACATTTTGTTGCTTGTATAGAAACATTTTGTGACAGGAAAAATTTACAATGCTCTCTTAAAAGCTGTAAATTGGCTGGTGGAAGGTGGTGACTGAGAAAGTTGAGCATTTAGACTGAGTGAAAAAACTAATAGAGAGCCAATGTGGATTTAGAGCAGAGTATTGCTATGATAAATGAAGGTCACTAAAAAGATTACATTATTTTTAGAAGGAAGAAGAAAGGAAGAGCAAAGGCTGATTGCAGAGAATCAGCTACCATAGTTATTTAAACATAACATAAAATAGACCTGGATTAGTAACATGAAAGGGTCTTGGATTATAGTTAAGACAGGAAGGACCAGAAAGAATAAAGAGATAAAGGAGACATCATAAATCCTAAATACAAAGACCTGTTGACTCAGCACACAGATCTGAGGAAGGGAAGAAATATACAGTTACATCAAAATTGTAAGTCAGGAGAGCTGCAACCCTTTTGGTATCACTATGAAATGTGGACGATTAGTTGCAGAATTCATTTGTGGAATATAAGAGAAGAATTGGAAGTTCAGATTCAGATACATGATGCTACAGGGTTACAGGCATAAACAAGGGAAATCTGAAGTCTTTGGCAACATGTAGTAGATATCGAAAGGAAAATCTTAAATAGGAAACTATTTGGGAGTGAAATAAAATAGTCAATTATTTTATGTAAATAATTTATAGAAAGATTTTTGATAATGTCTTAAACATTTTCCTTGAAAGCATGTGTCCACAAAGCAATCAAAAAATCACCTGCTAGAACTCAGAGGTACTCAAGAAGGTAACTGAATTTTCTCTAACTTCTTGATTTCCTATCAGTAACTCAGTAGTTGAAGAAAAACTTCTAAAACTTTCCAGTTAATATTGTTGTTGGAGTAAATGTTCAGTCAACTCAAAATATAAACTCCCTATCAAGATGGCTTTTGCCTATCACAGTGTTTTTATTCTAATTCTTCATTTAACCATTCACCCAGATACTTAAAGAGGAGGAGTCGAGGACCAAGAGTACACACACTCTTATTTCACCCCTTGCTGACTGGTTTAGTGTTATGCTTTGTCTTACTTAGTCCTCAGTATCCACAGCTATTATTCACCTCCAACCTTCCTTTCCTTTTGGTCTTTGAGGCCTTATCTTGACACCTATTGTGGAGCCTGTGTTCACTGTCATAGCATCTCATCAAGGCCTCCTTTGTTCCATCACTTTTTGCAGTATTTTCTGGGTCACTCCATTTGGTCTCATAAGAACTTTTGCATTCCACAAAAAAAGACTTCACACATTTGGCAAAAGCAACTCTAATGCCTTTACTATCTCCACCATTGTGACTTTTATGTTGCCCAACAAGATTGGGACGCCATTGTGAATTTGGAACTTTTTTTGTCAAATTTATAATCTCTTCAATCTATGTCTAAATAATTACAGTTCAAGGTTCAATATATTTGTATCTCCCAAATTCATTTGTATATATTTTGCTGTCACCGCTGGGGAAGAGAGTATAGCAATGACCCACTGGTGTCCTGGAGTCAGCTCATACAAGCTCATGAAAGTTGACTATCAAATGTTCAGGGATATGCCAGATAGTTGGTAAACACAGACATTTTAAATTATAAGACTAAAGTTTAAATTACTTTAATTAAAAATAAAGGTCATAAATACTCCAACTCATCAATCTTAATGCAATTTTACTTTTATTAGTATTTCAAGAATAAAATAGACTTTATTAATATCGATGCCTGTGAGATTATTTATCTCTTTTCATAAATTCAATTACATTCATATACTAATTTAAAATTGCTTAAAACGTGGGTATTTGCACCACAAAAATTGAGCAATGCCACATTTCCCAACAGACCACTGCAGCACCTCTTTCCCATTCCTTCTTTGAACTCTTCATCTGTCCTCCCCCTCTTCTTTCAAAGATTTTGTTTTACTCTGCTTCATGTGTGACAAAGCCTGCTTATGTTGTCCTTTTTTGTAGATTAAAAAATGCAGTGGTGGCATTTACTATTTATCAATAAGTAAGAACAGCAGAAAACCTCAACTTTCAAGAATACTGTCCTCATTGCTTCATCACTAACTTACTTTCCAAATTTCATTTTCATGGCGAATAAAAAGACAAGTCTCAGCCAAGACTCTAAATCATCCCAAACTCAAAATTAATAGTGTTTCCTCAGTGAGGATTTTTTTTTAGCAACAAGTAGCAATACATCATCTATCTTGAGTTTTGAATAATTCACAGTTGCAAATGTGTTCCCATATTTTATACCTTGGCATTCTTGGTTCCTTAAAACTCTCTTAATTCCTTATGGTAATAAAGCTGATTTGGTCTAACTAGTAATTCGTAAACATGAGTAACTGTGTTCCTTTGTCATCTTTAACAAATGGAGTCGTCTGAGTACAGCAATCCCAAAGTAGATGTTGTCTGCACTTCTGATCCACAGATGGTATGGAGATAAATGATAGCATCATTACTCATCAATACTCACTCATAAAATTGGGGTAGAAAACAGACTAATAATTGTTCCAGCTGCTTCTAGCTCCTTCACTCAGTTCTACTCCAATTTAGCTCCAGACTAAATCTCTGTTTTCTCACTCTGTTGATTAAATAGCCACTTTCCTGGATAGAATTTAAAAAAATAAACTTTTGAAAATACATTTGTTGCTAAATGATGGAATGATTCTAGTCCCTTGAGCTATGAAATATTTTCTAAGTAAGGAACTTAGAATAACAAAGGTGAACTTGTGGGAAAATGCTAGCATTTTCCCCTGAACATTATGGGGAAGTGGAATTTCTCTTATTGAGACGAGTCATCTGGCTAACCTGTAAGGTATCAACCTAGAATTAAATGTTGCTTTCTACCTTTCTCCTTAAAAAAAAAAAAGAGGAAAATTCTGGAAAGAATATTCCTTGTGGAAGAGCTTTCTGTAGGTGATATTTAATCTCAAGAAAAATTTATTAGAGACTTGTTAAGAAAACAGATATTTTTAATTTACTGAAGCAATAGTCAATAATAATATCAGTGAAGACACATGAAATTCTTATTGCCTGATAATTCAATATATCCTGAAAAAAAAAAAGAAGACCTAGTCTCATCTGGATTTTCCTGTTTAGATCATAGTGCTCTTCATATTTTTTAAGATGAGAGAGTTCTTTTTATTCTTCTCATTCCTTATTAATAACTCTAGTTATTTATTTTTGCTTGTATGGTTACTTAGAAACAACTGTTTATTAAATTACTGCAGATAAATTTGTCTCCATCTAAAGTGTTCTACAAAAGTTAATACCCTACGTTTTAGTAATAGAAATAACTGCATGCTTTCTTAGTTCTATTGTGTCTTTCTACCCAATGGCTCTGTGACAGTCATCCCTCTGCTATGATGTAAATGGTCTGTGTGTGAAGAGCTTCTCCATTTATCAGGCAATGAAAAGAGTTACACCTCTCTTAGATCTCTTATCATACAAGCCGATGACACTTTCTGCAGACCATCCATTAAGCAACAACAAAGCAATAGTTTAAAACTTGTTTTGTTCTTTTACATCCTTAATATTTTCTTTCACAGCTTCCTTATGGAACAGTGGTGCCCTTTACTTTTGACAACCAACAAAATGAGTAATCAGGATGATCATCATTTTTCTACTTTACAAACAAAGAAACTAAGTCCTGGAAATACTTATTGATATTCCCAAGGTCAAATGGTCAGTGACTGAGCTGAGGAACTAGAAAAAAAATCTTCATTTAGAAGAAAATAAACGTGATTGTATTTTGTCAAATGAAGTCTAAAAATATGGAAAATACCAAAATTTAGGTAAAGATGATATACAAAGGAGTGTGTGTGTATGTGTGGATGCAAAGAAGAGATACTGATTAAACAAAAGTACTATAAATATCAAATATCTACTATGTTTTAGATAAAGTAGGTTTACAGAGATAAGCAAATATGGTCCTTGCCACACTGGAACTAATAATCTAACAGAGAAAAATGCTAATCAAATAAACATGAAATAAATATACAATAACATGTTGTAAAAAGTGTGAACAAAAAGTAAGGTGCTAAGAATAGTCTTTAATTTAAAATAAATGAGGGTTGATTAGACCCTCTGAAGAAGTTAATTGAGGCTGGAAACAGAAAGATGATTTGAATTAAACCGTAAGGAAAGGGTGAAGAAAAAGGTCACAGATGAGGTTTTTTTAATTCTTTTTACTTTCATGACTTTCAAATTTCTGCAAGCACAGGTGTTGTTTAACCAATTAGATACAATGTGTGTTTGACTTCTGATTCTCTTTCTGTCAAGCTGGGTAGAAAAACAGCTAGGAAGCTAAAATTAAAAAGGAATAGTCAAGACAGAAAAAACTAGCAACCAACAAACCTGAGAAAAGGAAATTTCTTTGTGGCAAGACAAGTACTGTGCCACTTTTCCTCTTAAGGATTTTCCTGATATATGAGTGAAGTGGGTCAGAGACGTAACAAAAGCAGTAGACATGAGATTTCTATTTTTTCAATGGTAGGGAGACAAAGCTTGGACTTCTGAGGTGGCCAGGACTCAAGGAATAGGCAATCACAAAGAATCGAGTCCAAAGTTCTCAAAATTTTCTCTCTTTGGACATTTCCTCATTATTAATGAAGTCATGTCAAGAGCTGGAGAAGTCAAGCAGAAAGCAGCAAATAAAGCTAAAACTATGTGGAAGTCTTATGGACATTGAGATACAACAATTAGAACTTAAGGACATCAATATATTTGAACACCTGACACAAAACAGAATTAGTTTTTTTTTCCTGTTTATATATGAGCTTTACTTTTTAAAATTAATGTATTTATATATATTTCACATCTTTGTATTCCCCAGGGTTCACTCAACTCCTTGCCTCTCTGACCATTCCCTCCCATCTCCCTCCGGCCCACTACACCCAGTTGTGTACTTTACTTTGGTTCTTAGCTTGTTTTGACTTTTCCTCTTGGCCTTTTGCTTGTTTTTCCTATATCCCATATATTAGTGAAACCATTTGGTTTCTGTCTTTTTCTTTCTGACTTATTTCTGCTAATATGATTTCTTCTAAGTATATCCATGTTATCATAAATTTATCACATTTGTCATTTTTAATTGATGAGTAGTATTCCATTGTGTTATTTATATGTCACATCATTTTCATCCATTTATCTGTCTTGGGGAATTTGGGTTGTTACCATAGCCTTGGAAATATACATAGTGCTGCAGCAAACATCCGAGCACAGGTGTCCTGTTGTATAAGCATTGAGGTCTCCTTTGGGTAGATTCCCAAGAGAGCAATTGCTGGGTCAAATGGTAGTTCCATTTTCATTAGTTTGAGAGTCCTCCATCCTGCTTTCCATAGTGGTTGAACCAGTTTATAATCTTACCAACAGTGTAGAGTGTTCCTTTCTCTCCACATCCATGACAGCACCTGCTGTTACCTGTTTTTTGGATGTGAGATATTCTTGCCAGTGTAAGGTGGTATCTCATTGTGGTTTTGATTTGCATTTCCCTGATTTCTAGTGATGCTGAGCAGTTTTTCATGTGTCTGTTGGCCATTTGTATTTCCTCTTTGGAGAAGTGTTTTTTTTTTTTAATCCCTCTCCCCATTTTTTAACAGGGTTTTTTTTTTGGTTTGTTTTTGTTAAGTTGTGTGAGTTCTTTGTGTGAGTATCTTCATTATCAAACCCTTATCATTTGTATGGATGGCAAGTTCTTTGAGTTCTGAGTGAGTTCTTTGTGTATCTTCATTATCAAACCCTTATCATTTGTATGGATGGTAAAAAATTTTTTCCCACTCAGTTGGGCTTCTTTTTATTTTCTCTGTAGTCTCTTTTGCTGTACAAAAGCTTTTCAGTTTGATGTAGTTCCAGCTATTTATGTTTTCCTTTATTTTTTTGCCATATGTAGATGCATCCAGAAATTGATTTCTGAATTCTAACTCATGAGGGGTTTTGCTCAAGTTTTCTTCTATATGTTTTATGGTTTCAGGTCTTACATTCAAGTCTTTTTATCCATTTTGAGTTGGTTTGTGTACATAGTATGGTATGAAGGAGGTGTCTTGGCTCATTTTTTTGCATGGTTTGCACCAGTTTTCCCAGCATTGTTTATTGAAGAGGCTGTCCTTGTTCCAATGTAAGGTTTTTCACTCCTTTGTCAAAGATTATTTGACTATATATGTGTGGTTTTATTTCAGGGCACTCAATTCTGTCCCATTGGTCTGATTGTCTGTTTTTGTACCAGTACCAAGCTGTTTTAATTACTATGGCTTTGTAGTATAGTTTGAAGTCTGAAATAGTAATTTCTCTGTTCTCTCTTTTTTCTGTTCAGGAGGCTTTTTGATCTTTGAGGTCTTTTGTTATTTCATATGAATTTCAGTATTTTTTGGTTCTATCTCTTTGAAGAATGTCATTGAAAAATTTTAGGGATTGCATTGAATCCATAGATTACTTTTGATAGGCTGGCTATTTTGATGATGTTAATTTTTCCAATCCATGAGCAGGGAATGTCTTTCCATTACCTTATGTCTTCTTCTATCTCTTTTAGCAGCAAAAAACCAGATTTGATTGTGATTCTCAGAGGCTACACCAAAGAATATCTTTCTGTCTGTTGACAACCACTAGTTAACCAAGCTGGAAAGTCATCCAGCTAGGGGACAAAGCAGTCTGAGGGAAGGCACTTTCTTTTCAGGGTGCGCCAATACTGTACATACAGTCAACTATTAGCCAACTCCCAAACAGCTGATTGAAGCATGCAGACAGGGAAACAACAAAGTACATTTATGTTGTACATTTATTTTTACCATGGTGGTCACCAGGGGCCAATTTCTAAGGGTACAATTCATACCCTTAGATTTACAATTTGCAAGTCTGTGCATCATTGTGTAACCAGATAACACCAAGAGTGTCCAATATTGTATAAACAGATAGTATCAGCTCACAGTCTCAGTCTACTGCCCAGGAGCTCTGAGATTCCTGAATTCTGGTAGAGATTCCAAGCACAGTTTCCTTGAAGTATCCTTGTTGATCCATTATGTAAAGCAACCAGAAAAAAAAATCTCTCATCCCCAGTGGATTGCTAAAGCAGTCCAAAAGCAGAGGGAGATGTGAAGGCTGACACCTGCCCAACTCAAGATCCATGGCCATGGGAAGGGCTGCACATCCCACCATAGAACTGCATCTGACAGCTGAAGGAAGCACTGTTCTCTCCAGTTCCATCATTACCACTAAGTCGTTACCAGAAGTTCTGTTTAGGCAGTTCTGCCCACCTGTGATTGTACAATTACCTCTCTTTTTTCTCTCTCCTTTTCCTTATAAACCTGCCCTTTTAACATAGAAAAGAAGCTTGTAATTTTTTTCATACCTAATAAAGATTTAGTGCATTGAAAATAAATAAGCCCTAAGAATACAGAGAAATCAGATCTAGGCTTCTCCACAGACACTGAAATTCAGCTCAAATAATCTCAATTACTGAGTGGATCAGAATCATTTTTCACTATTATACCTACATACCAGAAAGAAAAAAAAAACTTATCTGGAGAAAAGTTGTTTCACTAGGAGCATTCTTTGTATATAGTAACCAACATTTGACAAAATAAAAATCACCAAATAGCCAGGACAAAGAATCAAATACCCAACAAGAACCAGGAATGATGTCAGAAACACTCTTTCTTTTTGTTATATTTTGTCATTTATTTTTTAATTGATTGCACACGTACACACACACACATACACACACACATAACATACACACACATATATATATATTACATCATGGTCTACCCCAATATTCTCCCATCACTTTATCATCCGTGAACTGTCTTAATCTCTTGTGCCCTCCCCGTCCCCCAATTTTACTCTCCTCCCCTTCCCTTGCTCTACCAGTCTTGGGTAGTCCATATATGGAATTATGAGACACTGATTTTAAAATTAGTGCCATTAAATAAATTTAAAAATAAATGTCAAATAGAAAATTTGTGACAAGTCCAAAATTTATGAAAAAAGAATGAAAGGAAAGTATTGAAGTCAAAAGAAACTACCAAAACTGGAAATTATGGTAAATGATTACAAGCAAAATGGTGTAACCACTGACTATTGGTTATAATGAGAAAATCTAGGATGCATTTAACTTGGATTCCAGAAAGAAGGGTGAAAGAAGAGAAAAGAATCAGTAATGGTTAAGGATAATTACTAGAAATATTTCAAACCAATAAATCATATTAAACTAATAAAATCACAAAACCAGGAAGTTCTATGATTACAATAATAAAAAAGTCTTATTCCATATCCTAGTGAAATAATGTAATCAACACAGTTTTGCATTATTGACGTAGGATTGCTCTTTTGTCAAACCAGAAATGATTTGTTAAACTTTTGAAAAGAACTCAAGAAGGAAAAATGACCATAAATAAAGGTGAAAATGATATTGTGGTAAATGAAGCTATTTCAAGTAACAAAATACAGTTTGTACAGTGCAAATAAACAAAAAAATTGTATGGATTTTTATATTCAACATTAAATTTCACTAGTTTGTGAAATTTAAAAAATAAAAAATGCTAAAAAATGAAAAATGTTGAAAATTCACTTAAAACTTGAAAATCACAACTTATAATTTTATTGCTGCATGATTACTGCTAAGTAAATTTTATTCTAATTTTCTAAATTTATATTGCAGTGAGTGAAATGAGCACATTAGCAGCATACATAATGTACAATAAGCTTTTGAAATATTAGTTTCTAAAATATATAATGTAAAAATTAAATCCCTTAAAATTTACTTTTAGTAAACTTTTAACTTATGATTGATGTGAGAAAATGACATCTAACTAACAGTTTCTTTGGGTGTTTACTGTTTATTTTCTTCTCAGCACTTGACATAATGCAGGGTTGGACACTTTATGGGACTGACTAATAAAATATAAGCTTTTGATTTAATTCTCAAGGTCAGAGTATAGAAGCATATAGAAGTAGAGAACATATAGAAGCACTGAGGAATAAAGTAAAAACGCTATATAGTCCTTTCACAAGGTATATATATGCTATCAATTCACCAAAATGACATGTTTCAGGTAGCCAGTGGCAGCCAGTAGACATGAGTATGTCACCTCCTGCTATCTGTCTCAAGATAGAACAAGTTTTGGAAAAAAAGAAGCTTTCTTCTCACAATAGTTTTTTATCACTGATTTTGTGTGTAGTCTAGTTATCTTTCATTAATTCAGTGTTAATGCCAATCCTATCCTGTGATACTTAGAAAACATGCCAAGAGAAATGAAAAGGAACAGGGCTTTGGAACTAAGTTTTATAAGGGTATTTGTTGGAATATCTAAGAATTTCTTACCACTCCACAATTAACCTTTTTTTTTCATCTTAAGAGTAATATTATCCCTGTAGAGAATGCATAGTTTAAAGAAAATATTATGCCTATATTACAGAATTTATATGAAAACGATAGCATAAAGGTCTGGCATGCAGATGCAGTTATATGGGAACTATTGATCCCCCCAAAAAAAACTATTGATTCCCCCCCAAAAAAAAACAGTCTAAGGGTGACTAGTATTGGAGGGAATTGAAGAAGTTAGAAATGTAGTAAGTACAAAAAGACAAACTTGATGCATTTGTGATAACATAGATAGACCTAGAAGGAATCATGCTAGCAGAAATAAGTCAGAAAGAAAAAGAGAAATACTGGATAATCTCACCTATATGTGGAATATAGGAAAAGCAAACAAAAGAACAAGACAAGCTTAAAACTAAAAAACTGTCAGCAGAGCTAAGTGTAGAGCAGGGGAGGGGGATAGAGGGTAAAGTTGGCGGAGGGATGTGCATAAGAGATTGAGATAATGGTTCATGAGTGATAAGGTGGTGGGAGACCCTCGGTGTATACAATGATGTTAAAAATATACACATGTGCAAACAAATTTAAAAGAGAAAGTACACAGTTAAAAAAAAAAAAAGAAATGTATCCCTATAAAAATCCCAGTCACATTCTTTAAAGAGAACAAAAATTACTGAAATTCATATGGAGTAACAAAAGACCTCAAATATCAAAAAGGCTCCTGACTAAAAAAAAAGAGGAAAATGGAGGCATTACTATCCCAGATTTCAAATTATACTACAAAACCATAGTAATTAAAACAGCTTGGTACTGGTACAAAGACAGACAATCAGACCAATGGAACAGAAATGAGTGCCCAGAAATAAAATCACACATACATAGTCAACTAATCTTTGACAAAGAGGTGAAAAACTTACATTGGGACAAGGACAGCCTCTTCAATAAATGGTGTTGGGAAAACTGGTGCAAAACATGCCCCAAAATGAACCAAGACAATTCCCTCACAACATGTACAAAAATGTACTCAAAATGGATAAAAGACTTGCATGTAAGACTGGAAACCATAATGTACATAGAGAAAAATGTGGGCAAAACCCTCCATGAATTGCAATCTAGAAATATTCATTTCTAGACACATTTATAGCAGGTCAAAAATGAAGGAAAATGTTAACAGCTGGGATTACATCAAACTAAAAAGCTTCTGTACAGCAAGAGACAACAGAGAAAGCAGAAACCCAACCAAGTGGGAAAAAATTTTTGCCCTCCAAAGAAGTGATAAGGGTCTGATAACAAAGATACACAAAGAACTCACACAACTAAACAAAAATAAAGCAAAAAACCCAGTTAAAAAGTGGGGAGAAGAATTAAAAAGACACATCTCCAAAGAGGAAATACAAATGACCAACAGGCACATGAAAAACTGTTCAACATCACTAACAATCAGGGAAATGCAAATCAAAACCACAATGAGATACCACCTTACACCAGTAAGAATGGCCCATGTCCAAAAAATGAGCAACAACAAGTACTGGTGGGATGTGGAGAGAAAGGATCACTCTTACACTGCTGGTGGGAATGTAAACTGGTCCAGCCACTATGGAAAGCTGTGTGGAGGACTCTCAAAATAATGAAAATGGAACTACCATTTGACCAGCAATTGCTCTTCTGGGAATCTACCCAAAGGAGACCTCAATGCCTATATAAAGGGACACCTGTGCTCAGATGTTTACTGCAGCACTATTTATAATTGCAAGGACAAGTAAACATCCTAAATGTCCCAAAACAGATGACTGGATGAAAAAGATGTGAGATATATATATATATATATATATATACATATATATATATATATATATATATATATATATACACACACACAATGGAATATCACTCATCAATTAAAAATTGCAAACTGGATGATTATATGATAACATGGTTGTACTTAGAAGAAATCATATTTGCAGAAACAAGTCAAAATGAAAAAGAGACACCAAATGGTTTCACTATTATATGGGACATGAGAAAGATAAACAAAAAACCATGAAGAAAAGTCAAAACAAGCTAACAACCAAACTAAAGTACACAACTCAGTGGGGGGGGGGCAGGGTGGGAATGGCCTGTGAGGGTGGGGGGGGTGAACTCTGGGGATTACAAAGATGTGAAATTTATATATAAATACAGTATTTAATAATAATAAAAAAGAAATGTAGTAAGTAGTTTTATTTTGCTGACTTAAGACTTTTAACTATATAAATATATTACTTTAATAAAATAAACTATTTTAATGAAATATTAAAATTAAACTGCTAAGAAACCTTATTAGATCCTTGTTGGTTTTTAAATCAAATTTATAAAATGGCCTCCTTTGGATGATATTCAAAACATCAGTAAATATATTAAAGGAAATAAGCATAACAGAATGATTTGGGGTGACTGTGGAAATAATGAAAGATAATAAAAAACAAAGTAAATCAAATTCCACTTGAGAGCAGAAGACCTCTCATTTCCCTTTTACAGTTTGTTACAAATTTAAAAATTAATGTGTTGCACTGATTTGACTAGTCACTAAAGCACCCATGGTCTTAGCGTCTACTTTATTAATAATGCTTTACTTCCATCAAAATAAAGGCTGTGCAAATGGTATAAACAGGTATAAATGAAAAGATGCTTACTATCGTTTCAAGTGTCAGGAAAATGCAAATCAAAAACACTATTGTGCGATTACCTCATAACTGTTAAAACAGGTATCATCAAAAAGACAAGGTATTATTTGTTGGTAACAGTACGGAGAAAAGGGAATGCTTGTACACTGCAAATAGAAATGCAAATTGATGTAGCTGTTATGGAAAATAGTACGAAGTATTTTTTTAAAATTAGAAATACAACTACCACATGATCCAGCAATCTTATTTCTGTGTATATAGCCGGAGGAAACGAAAACAGAATATTAAAGTATTTGGACTCCTGCGTTTATTTATTACTACTTTGTTCAAATAGCCAAATGTGGTAACAAACTAAGTGTATCCTTCAGTGGATGAATGAATAAAGAGTAGTATATATATATATATATATATATATATATATATATATATATATATGTGTGTGTGTAATGGAATCTTATTCAACATAAGAAGGAAATCCTGCCATTTGTGATAATATAGAGGAAACTGGAAGGCATTATGTAAGTGAAGTAGGCAGTAAGAGAAAGACAAATAATTCATGATATCACATGTATTTGGAGTCTAATAAAACATGGAAAAAGTTCATCTCTTAGAAACAGAGTAGGAAAGTAGTTGTTAAGGCAAGGGAGGAAATAGGAAGTGATTGATGAAAGGATGCAAACTTTCAGCTATAAAATGAATAAGATTATGGGACTCTCATGTAAAACATGGTGACCAGAGTTGCTAATAATTATATAATTGGGATTAGCTGAAAGAGCCCAATTTAAATCTCATAAATAAGTAAAATGATAAGGTTACTGATGTGCTAATTAACCACAAGGTAGGATTCCTTTCACAATACTTACACGTATCATCAAATCACCATGATATACATTTAAAACCTTACAATTTTATTTGTCAATTTTACCTCAAAAAAGCTAAGAATGGGGGAAGGTGTGAGGACTGTCACAGTGAAGCTTTCAATGTCCTTTCAAGCTTGAGGGAAATTTTTCTAGCTCTCATTCTTTATCTAGCTTCTTCCACCCTACATACTAACTGATGTGGCCACTTGTTCATCTAGTCAATCTCAGCTCAAATGTTTGTCCTTCCTTTCCTGTCCTCCAAATCTAAATGACATGTTCTTTGTACTTTCTCAAAGTACTTTATTGTTCTTACAGTCCTTATATACAGTGCTTATATACAATTAAAATTATTACTTTAGGGAGTTAACGGCGCCCATCCCAAAGTCCTGAGAGCGGACTGAGGCTCTCGCGGACAAAAGAGGCAGATGCAAAGGGGACTCCGACCCTGCTGAGAGAAGCAGGTAGCCCACCCGCACCACCTGAGACAGGTAAGATACGCTCCCTACCTGGAGCAGACTGTGGCGTCTCCCGGCTGTTGTCACGGAAACAGCCTGGGAAGGAGGCAGCCTGGCCATTTGCATCTGTATGGACCCTGCCTATTCAACCTAACTTTACCTCGGACTGG
>PVHY01024245.1:0-19894 GCA_004024945.1 Uropsilus gracilis
TTTTTTTTTTTTTTTTGGCAAATAGTGGTCCAGTTTTCCCAGCACCATTTATTGAAGACTTTCCTTGCTCCAGAGTATATTCTTTGCTCCTTTGTCAAAGATTAACTGGCCATATACTTGTGGCTTTACTTTTGGGCTTTCAATTCTGTTCCACTGGGGTCTGTGTGCCTGCTTTTGTTTCAGTACCATGCCACCTTAATTATTATGGCTTTGTAGTGCAATTTAAAGTCTGGGAGTGCAATACCTCCATTCTCTCTCCTATTAGCTAGGAGAGCTTTGGCTATTCGAGGTTTTATTATTGTTCCAAATGAAATTTAGTAACATATTTTCAATTTCTTTGAAGAATGACATTGAGGTTTTTATTGGAATTGTGTTGAATCTGTAGATTGCTTTTGGTAGAATGGTCATTTTGACTATCTTGATTTTTCCAATTTGTTAGGGGTCAAAGTGTGGAATGAAGAAGAAATTGAGACAGAAGAGATGGATAGCGATCTGTGAGGCTAACCCTCAGAACAGAGATCCTGGGAAGCATGTTCAGGTCCAGCTTTAATGAAGTTGCGATGTTCCTTGTATACCCCAGCAAGGAAATGTTATAATGATATAATGAGGAAGTAGCAAAGTGTAGGTGACACATAGCAGGGAGGATGTGGGGATGCAAGATAACAGGAAAATTTACCTTTGGGGGCAACAGTCATTGTTAATAGGTCATATGTCTCTTGGGACATTCCAAAGAGGTTAGGGAGCTGGGTTGCAGGTGAGAGATGTGCTGTTGCCCACCCTCTAGTGTGCCAGAGAGGGCTAGAGAGATAGAAGGTGTTCCTCTTATCTGAAGCTCCATCTCTCTACCTGCTTCCACGTTCCACACCAATCCATGAGCAGGAGATGTCTTTCAATTTCTTTGTGTCTTCTGTTTCTTTTAACAATGTTTTATAATTTTCTTTGTATAAGTCTTTCACATCCATTGTCCCAGGTATTTAACTTTCATTGGTACAATTGTGAATAGGGTAGTTTTCTTTTTCTCTTCTTCTTCAGAATGATTTTTTTGTATACAGGAAGACTACTGACTTTTGAGTATTGATTTTGTAGCCTGCTACCTTGCTGAACTGTTTTATTATTTTTATCAGGATTTCTATAGAATTCTTAGGATTCTTTATAAATACTACCATATCATCTGCAAACAGTGATAACTCTACTTCTTCTTTCCCTATTTGAATCCCTTGTGTTTTCTTTTTTTGCCTAATTGTTCTAGCTAGGACTTCTAGAGATATACTGAAAAGTAGTGGTGAGAATGGGCAACCTTGTCTTGCTTCTGATCTCCGAGGGAAGGATGCAGCGTTTTGTCAAATGTTTTGAAAGAGTATTTTTAAAATACACTGGTCCCTGCTTCTGAAAAATACTTCATTATTTTTTTTCTCTTTTCCTTATGATGTGTCACTATGATATAATGTTGTAGACCCATTGAGTCAACAAACTTTCCTTTTAAAACTGCAATATCTGCATTCAAGGGAAAGTTGGAGATTAACCTGAAGTCATTCTACTATTTAGGAAAGATTACAGATTTGGGATGAATTTCTAAAACAAGAAATGCAATATTCAATATTAATATTTACATTAATTTAATATTATCCTTAATTTAATATTATTTAATATTATCTTTGGACATTTGAGCCAATCAGAAATTCTGGTTAACTCTGAGGGATCCTTTTGATTATACTTGGAGATTTTATATTTTCAATCTACTGGAATAAAAGAAGACCAGATATTGGACAGAAAAATTGCATTATCTCTTGTTTGGTTGTCAGGTAGCCATATGCAAGAAACACTTGGGATGCTTATAAGATGGTCTATTTGGATATTCCCTTTAGGAGGTGTGGAATGAGCTCCACCTCACACCTGCCATTTATAGTGTGTTTGTATGGCTTACACTTTGTAGATTTGGTTACCCTTGAAATCCTTTGAAAAGCCCTTTGCAGAAACCGCCTGTTCCCGGACCCTGGGACTTCAAAGATGGGTTTTAAAACTGTGTAGGGGGATCCACAAAGAAGTGGGTAACTATATATTATCAATTTTTGATAAGCAAAGTAATTAAGAACAAACAAGCGGGCACACTGTCATCATTTCGTTCAACATATCTCACACCGGATATCTGGGAAGAACATTTTCTAAATGACCGGAAACTCGTAGTAAGGAATGACAGGAAGTAACACAGAGAACCTCAATGGCCTTTTGAAAGAAGAGACTATATTGAAGAACTTAGATTAAAAATATGTCACAACACAGCAGTGCACTTTACCTTATCTGAGTGCTTTTTTACAAGCTTGTCAGCTTGCACGTCTGTATTCGGGGTGTGTGAGCTGAAATGACAGCATCTTTCTTCCAGGATTCCATCTTTCTCCAGTTTTGCTGGAAATCAGTTCTCACAGGCCCCTGAGCACAGAGAGAGAGGAGCAACCTTCTCAAATCCATTCACTCGGTCTCAGCCACTTTGGATGGAGACACGAGCTTCTGATGGCTTCGCACCATCTTGCTTTTGCAGTCTCGACCTAGGAGCTGCTGAGGCTGATGATTTTCACAACTGGGAAACACGTGGGATTGCGAGGGCACCCCTGGTTCCTGGCACTGCACCCCAGAGCCCCCAGGAGCGGGCGTGAGCATCTGGTTCCTGATTGGGGAGGCCAGGGGGGAACCTGTCTTCCCTCAGACCCCCAGCTCAGTATGCTGCCCCAGATGGATTCCTCCCCCTCTGGGAAGGTGATAGAAACCTGCTGCCATTGGCTCTTCTTGGCGCTGCAGCAGAATCACCTGGGCGGGACTTGGTCCACATCTCACCTGTGGAAACAGTTTCGGGGTGGGGTGTCTCACTCTTTGTTTCATTTTTCTTTCTTTTTTTTTTTAACCGTACAAATGACCTGATGTCCATACTCTTAAGAACCTTGCTTACCAACAGTAGCTACTACTGGGCCTCTTGGTTCCAATTATTTGGGGAACAGAACTTGGACACTCTCAGGAAACCTCCACAGTCTATGTAGTGGAGGAGGGAACCCCCACTTCAGCGGCTCCTCTGCTGGGCAGCTGGGGCAGACCTCTTGGAAACTGCTTTTTCCACATCCTCTTACACTTCCTCAGCTGGCCAGAGGGAAGGATCCTTCACAGAACATTCTGGAGTCAACATTAGCCACTTCTTGGTGTCTCCCTGTCAACCACTGTTTCAGGAGACAGATCAGGGTAGGGGCTGTCAGGCAGTTAACACCCTGGAGTACTTCCTGGGTGCCTTGCCCTGTTCTAGGGGTTTCCGTGGGTTGCAGGGACACCAGAAGGTTGGCACTGTTATCATCCTCTTGCTACAGGAGCGGGGAGGGCGGGCGACTCAGTTGTCTGAATGCATGAATTCAGTGGAGTCCTGATGCAATTCAGCTCGGCCCTGTGTTGCTCAGTCAGAGTGCTATGCAAGGAAAGAGACTGGCTGGGGAAGGCTCGGGGGAAGATGGTGAAGGCGGCAGCTGAAGGCAGCTTGCGATGCATTGGCATGAAGGGCAGAGTCAGGGACACCTTTGTGGGGCAGATGTTGAAGGAAAAGCACAGCTGAGACCATCGCGATGGAAAGAGAACTGGTGCATGATAGGGGCTGGGAAAGGGCCAGAAAATGACGTGGCCCAGTTCCAACAAGTTTCCAGCACTTTGCACCCCAAGAAAAACAAGGAAATGTGAGGGTGAGGATTGTTGGTTGTCAGCCACCCTCGTCGTGATGTGGCTGCCCAAAAGTCATTGGGATGGAAAGCCCACACCGTGCATGCTGTCTCTGAATGAGGAGAGCGACGGCCTCTTTCTGTGCATGGTTCAGACCACACCGCAGACCAGCCACATTCTGAAAAAGAGAAGAGGAGGGAACCGATCTCAGAGGACAGCCCCATGGGGAGAGAGGGAACCTGGAGGGGGTCTTGGAAGGGCACATCTTGCTGGCTTGGGTGGGACTGACTGTAGCAGGTGCATTAAACCTTGGGGTTCTGCCTCCAGGGCTAAACTGGGGGTGGACACAGGCTGGGGCTTTCTCCTATTAGAAGAGCCACCCTCCCTGCTATGAGGATGCACTTTGCTTCTGGAAAGAACCGAGATCCGCTGAACAATGACTGGGCGTAGGGAGCAGCTCCCAGGTTCCCTGCAACTAACCTGTCATTCTGTGGTTTCCTCATTCTCATTCAATTATTCAAACCAGATTCCTTACCCGTGGGCTACACAGGAGGGATGCAGTGATGAACCAGTCTTGACTGAGCTAAGAGAAACTCCCTCTCGCACTAGGGCGACAGCTCCCAGAACCAGGAATTCGGATGGTGGTGACGGAGCATTATATTTCCTGTAATCGTTTAGAGTTACTATCTCTCCAGTTCTCACTCTCATCACTCATTACCCCCTCTCTCCCTCCCTCTTCTCTCCTTTCTAAGTCTTGTTCTCTTGAGCCATCTGTCTCAGTGATGTCTTTTTTCTTTGATCCTCTATTCTCCCCCTTTCTTCTTTCCTATTACCCATGAATAAATGGATAGAACAAATATATTTGTTGAACAATATCTAAATGTTCTACTCACATAGGACGATACCTAACTCTCAAATATATTTATTATATATTTATATCTTATATCATTGTCCACCACTTTATCACTTGTGAACCATTATCTTCATCTCCTGTGCTCATCCCTCCCCCGATTCTTTCCCTTCCCCCTCTTGCTCTATGCTTCAGTTCTGTTGACAATTTAAAATTTTCCTTGTCCATTTGTTTATTTGTTTTCCCTGTGTCCCTCATACAAGTGAGACCATCCAGTAATTTCTCTTTTTCTTTCTGGCTTATTTTTGCTAACATGATTTCTTCTAGCTCCATCATGTTGCTGTGAATGTTTTTATATTCTTGGTTATGCTGAAAGAAGGTAACGGATACTGTTTGTAGAGATTTAAATGCCACAGCTTTATTGACTCATGACATATTTTCATAGAGGAAATGGGTTCCTTCTCTACCCTAAATCCTCCTCAAGGTGAGTTTCTTCCCCTTACCCTTGGACATGGGAGTACTGACGAGTTTATACCAGAAAACACATCACGCATTGTGTGTTTTGTTAGTCAGTCATGAATAGCTTTCTTGTTCTGCTCTGGTTTATACCGTGCCAAACATTTCTAGAACAATAGCCTGAAAGAGACAGTCAGCCCTAAAGCTAACTTTGTTTCATTGTTTAAAAGGTGGTGGTTTCCACTGTGAAGAAATAGTTTGAATGTTTATGCTTTTCACCTCTAAGGATTAAAGTCATGAGTAAATTTTGAGAGTAAACACTTGTAGTTCTGCTTTCATATGAAAATGGGGACACTTGTAGTAATATATTTTATGAACTTTCATTTGGAAAGGACAAAAGAACAGACTGCTGGCCTGGGTGTGGAGAGAGAGGCATACTCTTACACTGCTGGTGGGAATACAAATTAGTCCAACCCCTAAGGAAAGCTGTGTGAAGGACCCTTAAACTCCTGAAAATGGAATTACCACTCGATCCAGCAATCCTACTGCTAGGAACCTACCCAAAGGTTACAAAAACTCTAATCTAAAAAGACACCTTTGGAGTTTGTGGTCCAACAGTAGCGTGTCTGACTCCAAAAAGACACCTATGTCCGGATGTTTATTGCAGCACTATTTACAATATCCAGGATATGGAAGCAACCCAGATGCCCCGAAATAGACTGGGTTAGAAAGCTGTGGTATATGTACATGATGGAATATTATTCACCAATCAAAAAGACAAAGTTACATCATTTGTGGCAACATGAATGGTGCTAGAAGGAATCATGCTGGCAGAAATAAACCAGAAAGAAAAAGAGAAACACTGGCGGTCTCACTCAAATGAGGGACAGAGGGAAAACAGTCAAACAAATGGACAAGAAAAATTTAAACTAATTTTTAGCAAAATTGAAGCATAGCGCATGAGAGGGGGAGTGGGGAAAATCAGGGGTAGGAGAGGCACAAAAGACTAAGATAGAAAGGTGGTGGGAGAACCCAGGGTAGATAATGATGTAAAATAAAATAAATAATATAATAAATAATTTTAAAATATCTATATGACATTCCAAATTTTCTTTAGCATATATGACCAGATACAAACATGTATTCTGTTCCCCCACCTATACAAAACAAACAACTAAACAGACCACACTAGGTGATTACTTGGTATTGGAGAGCACATCTAGGTTCAAGAGAGAAAGGAGTCAAGATGGGAGATGGAGCTGGGGAAGCTTCAGGATTCTCTGGTCAACAGCAACATAATCCCATTCAGCCTGGTGTTGGCCCAGCATTCTGAAAGCCTTGGCCCAGATCACTTTCTTTCTTAAAAAAAAAAGAAAGAAAAAGAAGAAATCCAATCCCAGCGGGAATGCTATTTCCCCTAACTTCATGCCTTCAGTTCTTTTTTATCATCCCTGCAATACTGTTCATTTTTTTGTACATTTTTTTACTTTAATCACATCTCTGGCACACATTAGCAAATAATATATTATTTTGCATGGTTATAATTTCATAATTATGGTATTGTAATATGTATACCTATCTATGTAATTTGCTTTCTTCCCACAAACATTTTTTAAAAAATTATAAAAAAAAAAATCTCCTAACTAGGATATTGGAAGAAAAATAAAACAAAACCTACATCTCTGACAAGGATATGACTAGTTTCTGAACCGCCAAACAGATTTGTCAGTTATTAAGAGCTGAGGCATCCACGCTTGAAGATGGTGCCAGATGCTACGCAAGCTGATTACCCTTACCACTCACTGCTTTCTCGCGAGAAGTCCCAGGGAGGCCCAGCCTCAGGCATCTGGAAAGTGGTTGAGGTTCAAAATGGAGTGGGATTAGGACATCCTGAATGATTTACTTTCGTCGTTTTACTTGTGCTGGGCTCTCTGCTGTGACCAGGTCTGTCTGCCCTCACTCTAATGGGAGCTATCTGCTCTGTCCCAAGGTCGTTATGTTTTGCCCTGTTATGTTTTCTCTTCAGGGCTCTCATAGCCAATTAGTACAACACTGTCTAGGCTCTTGCGGCTTAACAGTAGAAAGAAGCGTCATAGTACCGGAACCAGCAAAGTTCATTTTTTCCCTCAGATCTGACTCTCACACAGCCTCTCCCAGGCGTACTCAAGTCAAATGCAGCAAGGCAAACTCCAACACGGAGTTCAAATCTCCAACCTCTTTAGCTTCCAGCAGGCACATTCAGCTAATGCTTACTAAGAGCCATGAGTTACCAGGTTGGGCCAAAGCCAGGCCTGAAGTTCCACATGGCCTCATGGCCTGGCTTCCATCTTTCCTCCCCAAATGACTGAATTTTCTTTCTTTGTTCCTAGAACCTTTTTATACCTTTCTTTCTAAGTCTTCCTGCCAAGAGAACTCCTGTGGGGTGGGGGAGGGGGTCCTGTCAGACAGGTATGCTATTCAAAGTACTACCAGGTCTCAGTAAAATTTGCAATTCTATGTATATGTCAAGTCTGTGTATGGCACCTAGGGGGGTAGATGCCCCCATATCAAAATCACCCTCTTTCATAGGGCCAGCAACGTAGGCATTGAAACCCATCTCCCGAACCTACTGTCCTATACACTTTCTCTTAGAGCTGAGAATAGAGTCCAAGTATGGTTTAGATTTCCCCCATTCCTTTTTAGAGAAGGCTTTCATGCCCTGGAGGGGATGACAAGGGTCAGAGGAAAGCTGAGCTGGAAGGAGTCTGGGAAACACAGTCTAATGTCCCAAGCTCCATCTTGGAGGAAGTTCTGACACAGGGGCCTTGAGGGAACCAATATGGCATCCTTGCCTAGTCCATATCTTTGGGTCCTTGACCCCTTGCACAGCCAACTTCCCACACCAAAAATGTCACAGCACAACAATAGCCACCAAAATGACTCATTATCGGAATGAAACCCTCCTTTGCGAACGAGAACGCAGTCAGCTTTCCTCCAGAAGCAGAGAACCCATTTGTCACCAGTGCACTGATCCTCTCTGGGTGTTGATCTTCCCTCCTGCAGTTTAATCGCAGTGCTGTACTTTTATTCTATAACTGATGGACAGAATCACAATGTTAGCATCTGCTAACAAACCTTATGGGAATCATAAGGAGAGGAGACAGAATATAACACAACATGGAGAGAACTGTGTGAGTGACAGTGGTGTTCATTTCTGGAGCTGATCATGAGACTTATTTGGCATTTGTTATTTGTCTTATCCCACTGACAAATCTAATTCCCTGTGCCTTCATCTAGGCCCCCAGCAGGTTATGGTTTTTATTTAGGGGGCAAATCAAAGTGTCATTCCTGAAGGGCAGCCATCTTGGGGAAGTCATTGTTATTTTGACTGTCACAGTCTTTTATTGACTTACATTACTTGATATCGCACAGAATGGGGCCATTCCACAGGGTTGCTTGGTTTGAGTAACATGCTCCCATGGACTACCTCGTTGAACAGAATTTTTTTTTTAAATCTAATCCTACAGATCCATGTGATAAGTTCCATCGCTTGCCTTTTTGTCCAAGAACTCAAGAAACCCAAAATGGCCAGAGTCAACTCAACTCTCAGCTGTAAGAACATGGTGTGTCTGATGGCAGAATGATTTTGAGCTTGAGACTTTAGGCTTTGACCCGCAGAAACATAGTTGAAAAGATGATGATCCAACTTTTGTGCATGAGTTCTTAGATACTCTCACTTCTACTTTTCATTTTCCAGAACTTGTACCTGATGATGGGAGAAACAAGAGCCCACATGGTGGTGGCTCAAAGCAAAGAACTCATCAGGGACAACACACTTAATCTAACCACTGCTGTTTATAACCGGGCTCTGGAGCTGACGGCTCTGTGTGCCAACTGTTTCCAATTAATGGCAAGAACAAAGAACCATTCTCCTGTCTTTGTTCCTAGGCCTGAGTTCTTTGCTCAGAAGCAATATTGTCTGGGCACCCTGATGGTGCATGTCTTAATTTGCCTGGGTTACTGTAACAAAATACCCCACGGCGAGTCTTATAAATAACTTAAATTTATTTTTGCTAATTCTGGAGGGTGTAAACCTGACATTGGAGTCCCTGAATGACTGAATGGGAGCTTTCTTCTGGGGTGCATGCATCTCTGTGTGTCCTCCCTCAGGGAAAGGGTCCATGGAATTCTTGTGCCTCTTTAATAAAAGCACTAATCTCATCTGGGAGGGTGAGGCCAAATGCCCTAATGAGGTGCCGAAGTTCTTGCTTCAGAGTCCCAACACAAGCTTTAGGATTTCAGAAGCTGAATTTTGGGGGTGCATAAGCGTTTAGCCTATAACCATAGATAAGGCAGATTATTTTGCTGGGGCGGGGGAAAGACTTAATAGACAGAGAAAGCAAATTCTTGTTCAGACCTCAGTGTCTTTTCCACAGAGGACAATTTTTTGAGGCAGCAGTTCCATTTTAATCAGCCTTCTGGGGGTGGGGGGTGGGGGATGAAATGATTGCCTGCTGCAGGCAGGTTTACTCTTGATCAGGAGAAGCCTGCTATTTTGGGACACAAATGTCCTTATCATCTAGCGTCCTTCTGAAGTGCCCTTCCACCTTCCTCTTCTCGAAGCTTCCCTATCACCCAGTTTCCATTTTTCCTTCCAAGTTCTGGAATATTTGTTCACATGTTAGACGATTGTTCACACGCCCAACCATATCTGCCCAGGAATGGGTGTTCAACAGAAAGGCGTCCTTTGCCTACAGAACACACGTGCACTGCTGCCCCCTACTGCCCATGTGCAAAGTAGCATCTGAATGGCCATAACTGGAGGAAGAAAATTTCTCAGAGACATTTTACCACATTTTACCCCTCCCCACCCCCAATATGTTGTGAGTTCAGATTCGGACCACCTCTACAGAATGATTTTGCAAAAAGTAAATATTTAAACAAAGTGAATGTTGCTATAAAGTGACTCATGGGATTTTTGGTTTCCTAGTGTATAGAAAGCTATGTTTACACTACTCTGCATTTTATTAAGTGTGGTTATTAAGTGTTAATAGGCATCAATTGCGTGTAGTCTACCAAATATCTTGTGTCTGAGGGAGCCTGATGAAATGTAATACAGAGACACAGGTGAGTAGCAGTTAACTGTGAAGTCCAGTAAAGAAGCCCAGCCTCCTTGTAGGTGATGACATGTACCTTGAATAACGATGAGCTATGCCATGCATGAACTCCAGAGCTGAGTAATGCAGTTACAAGAGGCAGATCATTGCGGTGTGACAGTGTCTGAAGAACAGTCTAGGTGCCTAGAAATTAAAGTGGCAAGTTCACAGGGCATGTTCCATCATGTCACCTGTGCAAGAATCAATCCCACAAACAGGTGCTGCGGTTTGGCCGACCTGCATCCAACTCCAGTCTTTCCAGCCTGGAAAGCAAACTGTAGCTGAGCTGGAAAGGCACGTGGGGACCTGGTGTGAGCTCAGTGTGGGTCTGTCTGCTGTGGGAAGCTGGCCCTGGAGGGGCTGGAGGGGTGAAGAGACTCCTTGAGACCCTCTCTCCCAAAGCCAACACCTTTTACCACTTGTCACACTTCCCATAGATGGTGGCCATGCAGGGAGCATGGGGGATGGGCTCACCTGTCTGTAACCCCCACACCTGGCAAGGGCCTCCTGCTCTGGCAAGCAGAGGCACCCCCAGGTGATTCCAAGCCAGTCTCCGGCCACCATTGCCACTGGCATAATGAGAAAATGGCCCTGTTAATGGGCGGGGGGTGTGTGTGTGTGTGTGAAGAATGGAGCAGATGCTGTAGTAGGCATGGCAGGGAGGTAGGGAGACCGAGAACAGCTTTCACTTTTTAATGAATATATTTGTAGTGTATTAACACGGGCTGACACTGCTGCTTGTAGTCTGCAAATGCAGGACACCCTGCCGGGTGTGCTACAGCAGCAGCCCCACCCTCACTGGAGCTGCTGACCGAGAATGACAATAAGCCTGCAGAGGCGATGTGCTCCCCATTGCAGACATAGGTGGGCATTGAGGGGAATGGTGGCTGGGTGCAGGCTAGAGAGGGTTCCTGTTTCCCCTTAAGCCAAACTAATAAGCTTAGATTTTTGAAGGTTTGGGGATTGTCAGTGGGGTGTGGGAGTGAACAAAGAAAGAGCTACAGGTGTTTGCTAGACTCGTGGCTGAGCCGGGCAAGGCAGAGGGACCCCAGAGGATGGTCCCTTCTAGAACTTGCTGGACCAGCCGGGCCAAGCACAGAAGACCAGTGATAACGACGCTGAAACAATGGCAAAGAGAGCAGGGCAGGCTGGGGAGAGAGATTGTGAGAGGTCTGGTCTGCTTCTCCCAGCTTACCACAGCTTTCATTCAAACGTCTAACAATTCGCAGTGTGCTTCGTCATCCATGCATGGCGTGTTCATTCATCCGAGGAACAGGCAACCGCTCCGGATAAGTTGTAACTGAGAGAGCATCTCCCAGTTCCCAGAAGAGCCTTGAGAATGAGCAACTTTTAAGGCACAGTGTTATCACAGAGCGCAAGGCCCCCCCAGGATGCAGACGTCACCCCGCATGCGTGGATCAACTGCAGTAAGCTGAACCCAACCGGACTCACTGGCTTCCAGGAAAGGTTGCTCACAGGTATATTCATGTGCCATTCTGGTTCCTCACAGGAACAGGAGGACCACAGTCTGGGCAGATGGCTGCATCGAGATGACAGGGACCATGTCACCAATACCGGAGCCGGGACCAATGGCCCCAGGACTGGGAGTACTTGGTCTACTCCATCAGTCCAGGGTCAGGAGCTGCTGTTGAAGACCCCCCATGGGTTAGCGTAAGCACTACTGGATGAAGAGTCAGCAGAGAGCTCGGAATGTAATGGGTGTCAGGCATGGAGCAACTGAGGAGCTCCTGGCCTCACCTAAGTCTGGAAGTAACCCGAGGTGGCCTTGTGCTGGGGACTCGAGACAAGGATAGGCCAGCAGAGACGCTCTGGGGTCTGTCATGGGAATGCCAACGTGCGCCAGCATAGTCCGGGCATCAGGCATGCGGAGAAGGCAATTCCAGCCTGGAAGGCATTAGAAAAGTGCCATGGAGGCTTATCAGCTGGAAAGAATGGCAAGAAGAAGTCGTGGTATGCCAGAGCTGTCTGGCACCAAGCAGATGACCGCAGGTGAGTCACCGAGGGCTGGGAGAGCAAACGGCTGGCTGAAAGTCAACTGACAACAGGATGAGGCCTGGAATTTCTGTCTCTCCACGAGCCATCTCCTGTATGGTTTCCACATTGATTCTTCTGTGAAAACACAGAGAGCACAGCATCCTGGGACTGTCAAAGGGAGTTAGACCTTTTCTTCTCCAGTCCTGTCTCTCTTCCCATTCACCCTGTAGACTAGAATAAGCCTAGAACATATGGAGAATGTTCTAGAATGCGTTCTAGAACATTCCTGAACGCATTCTAGAGTGCGTTCTAGGTCAAATCACCCTAAGGCTCAGAAATTCTCAGTACTTTTTGACAACCTCGACAAACTTTTACAAAGTTCTTAAAACTGAGCTGAGATCTGCCTCCTCTGCGTCCTCACCTCTTTGCCTTACCTTCCTGCCCTATTTATCATAAATTACTTTCTCTTTTAAGTGGATATTCCAATTCTTAAGCATCAATCATTGACAAAGGACCTACGGTGTGCCGGGCTGGGCCTACTGTGTGCCAGGCAGAAAGTTGGCATCACACCTACCCAGGTATCCTTGTTCTTGTTCCAGACATTCGCAGATCCTGTGGCACCTTGATTATTTTTTTGTTCCTCTGGATTATGTCTAGCTTCCTAAGGAATCTTCTCTCCTGTTCTAAACTCACACAGGCCATAAGGAAGGCACCTTTACTTGGTTTAACAGAGAAAGTAATTATGTCTGAAGGAATGTAAACTAGTTTGAATATTTATACTAATCATGTTATACTTAGGTGCACCTGTTAAGTATCACACAAAGGATTCCAAGTGGCAAGTGAGTGATTATCAGAGTAATTGTTGATTTAAATGATCCATTCAAATGGGAACAAGATGTACACACCCTTTCCCCAGTCTCATATAAACAACTCTGGGGTGACAAATGTTTATTATCATCAACATCTCTGATAAGGAGTGCTTCTGAATTAGACAGGCTCAACAGTAACCCCATTTGGGTACACCCATCATTCCCATCTTATGAGGAAGCCGAGGCCGGGGGGGTTCTGTGTCCCCGCAAGATGATACGGCTCACAGATGGTAAAGTTGGGCTCCAAGTCATGAATTCTGCTCTAATTCTGCAAGTGGCAAAACTGTGGTCACTGGCCCCCTTAGTAAACGGCACGTCCCAGGGTCTGGGAGTGGTCCATCTGCGGATGCCGAAGGTGTGATCCTTTCCCCTCCATGCAAGAGCTTCAGATCTTTTTCAAACCCCTTTTCAGATCTTTTCAGAACCCTTATGCTTGGAACATTGCTGGCACCCATCGATCCTCAATACATACATTTTGGTAGACTCACTCCATGACCTTGACCTTGCCAGATCTTCAGTGCCAGGTGAGACCAAATGAAATTTAGGTCCTCCAGCCTCCAACTGGGGTGAAGGCAGGCTTGGGAAAAGGGAAAAGGTGAGGTGTCAGTGTGCACCCCTAGCTGATGCAATGCCTGCCCTGGGTGCTGCTGGGTGGGACCCAGGTGAACACTGCACAGTTGACCTTGACAACCAGGCGCTCAACATCCACATCTCTGTCTGTCCAGGAGGGAATGCTACCTCTTTTTAATCTACTGAACTCAGAGAGGGCCCCAAAGTCAGATGATGGCCATTCAATGATGCTGGGGTTCGCCCCAGGAAGAGGTGAGTCAGGTGGGGGACCCTCCAGAACCAGTGCAGCTGATCTCCTACTCCTGCCCTCACTTCCCAGTCTCAGGCTGCACCTGGGCTCCCCAGAGCAACTTCTGCCTCCCTGAATTCCGCCCTTCCTCTCTACTTCCATCTTTCCTCTTTCCCACATGTAAACATTCCCTTCCCTCCGCCTCCCAAGGACCTTGTTTTCTTGTCCCTCCCACAGTCTGAAGGCCGTTGGCTTCCTGGCTCTCCTCGGGAGCTGATTACAGATATCAGATCGGTTTGCTTTGAAGCTTCTGGAACTCAAGTAGGCAGAGAATTCCAGCTGCTTCCTGTGCTGTTTCTAAGTCTCATTCCTATCCCAGGATGTGGCTGGGCAGGCAGTCGTCTGCCCCTGACCGCCAGGGAGGGCTGCTTAGAGCACATGAGCGGTCAGTTGTGTGTGTGGGGGGGGGAGGGGGCACCCTGGCTCACTCAGCTCTGGGCCAACCCTGGCTAGTCACACTGGTGCAACGGTTGGCAAACATGTTACTCCCAGCCTCAGGACTGCTTACTCCAACACAGGCTGCTCAGGCTCACCCCCGTGGGCCGGGGCACACGAGAATCTGCATTCCTAACGTGTTCCCAGCTGAGGGGGAGGCTGCCGCCCCGGGATGGCACCTGCACAGCTGGCATCCTGAGTGGCTCTGGTGTGCTGGATGGGGTGGACTTGGGGAAATGAAGCACAGACACCAACGCTCTAGTTTCTGCTTGTTCAAGTCAGCCTCCTTGGGAAGAGACCCAGCAACCAGACTCCACACTCATGTGCACGAAGCCGTTTGATGGCAGCTAGGCTGCAGAGAGCCATGAGCCTACCAGTCCAGGACCCCACTGACAGGCGGATGGGAGGTCTTCCAGGAGGGTTTGCCAGCCACCCTGAGAGGAAGCCATGCCAGCCAGCATCAGCCACACACTCCTGGGCAAGCAAAACCTGGGCTTTGCTGATAGGCTTCTGACGACAGTGGGGGTGGTTGACTTAGGTTGAGAGATTCCTGCAGCTGCTTCTGGGGATGAACACAGGCGAGTTCTTCAATCAGCTATAGTCTCAGCCTCAGCCGAGGCCGCAAGAGAAATCTGCCTGTACTCGTGAACTTGACTGGTTTCACTTTCAATCACCACTTCATTTGCACACAACACCTTTGCCTTTGTAGAAAGGAGGATGGAGGGGGAGGGGATTTTATTGAGTACTTTTTGCCAAGTTTCTGGGTTGTCAACTAGACACGCAGAATCCTAGTAGCAGAGAGGGTCTAGGTCCTCCGGGAAATCATGGAAAGAGCTTTGGAAAGTGGATGGTCAGTCTACTCTTAAGTAAAAGGCGGGGATGAGGGCTGCCCACCCCAAAGACTGGACTTCATTGCCAAGGGCCTGGGCCCCAGAGGTGGTAAACAGGGCTCTGTATGTGACAGTGGGGTGGGTCTGAGTCTTGCTGACACTTAATGTGGGAGATCTTGACTTAAAATCTTAGGCCAAGGGAAAGTGGTCAAAAGCTGGAAAACTGGAACATGGAAGATTCTAAGGAGCCAAAGGACAGTCCTAGAAGTTTAGTTCAAGGAGGTTGGGGGTCGGGGATTCTTTACCTGGAACATGAAAGAAAAAGACACTCAGTGTCGATGGGATGGGAATACCTAGAAAAGGAAGGAATGGGGAAGGAAAGTGTTGGAGGCTCCTGGTTGAGAGGTAGAGATGAGATTAGGGGAGGGAGCAGGGAGGGAACTTGAGCTTGGGGTTCTCTCAACAAAGCGAAAATGGATTCAAGCAGTTCTATCATCTTCATCCCTGTCTTGGAATATTCTGAATTGACTTGATCTTCAGGAAACTAAGAACACTTGCTATTTTGTGATGATTTCAAACTTAAGAGGAAGTGACAAGATTAGTACAAAGAAATCCACAAAAGGAACTCTGCCCCCATTCAATGTTTTGTCTTGATTTTATCATTTCTTATCAATCTTCTTATCTAAATGCACAGATACGCAGAACTTTTTTTTCAAAACTGCTTGGGAGTTGAGTACCGGTATCATATGCCTTTCTCTCATCATAAATCAGTGTGTTTATCTTAAGAATAAGGACATTCTCTTATGTCACCACAGAACAATGACCAAAATCATGAACTTAATAATGCTAGCATGCTCTTATCAAAGCCACAGTCCTCACTCAAATTTCATCTAGTTATGCTCATTGTGTCCTGGTAACTATTCTCTTGGGTGTCGACCCACGAGCTCTCTATGAATTTAGCTGCTCTGTCTCTCTAGTCTCCTCTCATCTGGAGTAGCTTTCAGACTATCTTTTCTTTCTTGACATTGACAGTTATTTTGCACAGTTTCTTCAGTTTGGTTTCTCGAATATTCCCTGAAGATGAGAAGCAGGTAAATATATGGAGGACAGAAATTTCAATGGATGTTTCTGTCCTTTTCCAAACACCATAACAAGAGGTACAGGATGTCAGTCTCTCTCAATAGTGGTGAACTCTGAACCTATGACTAATGATGTTTACCAGATTTCTCCACTGTGAGGTTCTTATTGTTCTACAGGCCTCAGTTACTTTACTTTTTTTTTTTTAATAGTAATGCTGTTTCTGAAACAAGAAACTAGTCAACTTAATTGTTCATCAACAGGAGAATAGATAAATTACGCTGCATTCACATGAAGGATGTTAGGAAACCAGTAAAAACACAGAACTGTGACTACACTTATTGAAACGAATGAGCCAAGAGACACAATACTGAGTGACCAAGCAAATGTGGACAAATGCACCTGCAGATGGGAGAACTATTGTTATTGCAAAAGTAGATGATGGTTAGTATAGATGTGTATGCGATATAAAGACATGGAAAACACAACATTCAGGGAGACCAAGAAGTCAACAAAGAAGAAAATGTTCAGAAGACGCTTACCTTTTTTCAGCCTACCTGTCATTCAGGACACAGTTGGTCAGTGAAATCCTGAGCGGTGTTTCTCTGCTGGCCACTGAAACTTTTTCAGATGCTTTGTCAGTGAAACCATGGAAGTCACACTGCCCCCAACCCCCACCAGACTCGGGGGTGTGCCAGGCAATTATAGTCTCTGGAGAGTTGCAGCAGAGGTCTCAGGCTCCCCTGGGCAGTGATGTTCTTTCTAGGCCCGTTAGCCGAGTTCCTGTGCTGAAGTGGGGCCTTGGGGTGACTGCTGAGAGCGCTTTAGAGCATTGAAGGAGAGAGCTTGATGCTTCCTCCACTCTGAATTTGCACCTCATACTTTTCCATCCTGGCTCTTCCATCCCTGCTCCCCTTTCCTCATTTGAAATGGGGCAAGCATAAGCAATTCATGAGTGAACTAAACAGTCTGCCAAAGACCCCTCATTTTGTGCATGAACTTTTTGTCCCTCCCGACTTAAAACTGTTTTCAGACGCTGGATCATTAGGGAAAGTTTGAGCTGGTAGAGACCACTGGCTGCAGTCTGAGTCTCTCAAGTGCTGGGGTGCTTACTGGTGGCAGGTGGAATAATTTTACGTGCTGTCTGTTTATGTAGGCTTAATGGCACCACAGAGCCAAGACTTTACAACCTCAGTCCCTCTCCAGTTTTCTCTCCAATCATTTGAGCTCAGTGAAGTGAAAACTTCAGTTGGAAACTAGCTTGTTTTGAACATTTCAAATGGCCGCTCATTTTTCTAAGTTTAAACCAAGAAAAAGCAAGTCTTTGGTTTAAATCTCTGACTAGCGAGAGTAGACAGTTTAAGAGCACTTCTGAGAGGCATATTTAGTTCACAGCTACTTGCTTTTCATTGATAATTTTATAAAGTTATAAAACCTTATAGCAATCACAATCATTCTCTATTAAATTTGACTTTAAAGGGTGATGTCAACTAAGCAAGAAAATCTAGAGAAACCGCCAAGAACTCCAAGAAAACGCAGGTATGGGGCCCGGCAGGGGGTAGTCACTGGAGCTCAGTTGTGATAACAAAGGCATGGCTGATATTTAGGAAATTCAGCTTAGGGTTTTGCCAAATTCCTCCAAAGAAGTTGGCAAGCTGGAGAGGAGCGGCTTCCCATCCACCGTCTTCCACATGCAGCTGTGTGTGCTTGACACGTTTCTCTGGCAAGCAAAGAAGCCACAGGCCAATGGACAAGCTTTGAGTCTGAAGTTGGTGGTTTTAAGGCACAGGAGAGCTGCAGAGGCACCTGCCTTCTCATCCTGCCTCCCCACTGGCTGCAGCGTGACCTGAGCAGCTAGAGGATGTCCACACATACCCATGCCGGCCTCTAAGGGCAGAGGCGCTTAAGGCTTTCCATGCGGAGCATGCAGAGGTGGCAGAAGAAGGTTCTACTGGATTGGGGTCATTTTCCCTTTGGGGGTGCAGGGACGGGGCACCAGGAGGGGTGGGAGCCGCCATCCGGGACGGATGGGATTGTCCTCCCTTTCCTCTTTATTGGGAACCCAGGGGCCTTCAGTGTGCCCAGGGTTTGCCCTACTGCCTCATCTCACCCCCCTGAGATCCCGGGTAAGAGGGTCAAGAGGGGGGCCACGGCACCCCGCTCTCCCCTGAGGCTTCCAAGCAGATGAGAACGGCCGGGGGCACAGCGTTCTACCCGCCAGCAACCACCCCACTAACCCCACCACCCGCCTCAGGCAGGGGCCCCGCCCCGCCCCCACCCCTCCCCCGCGCCCGGGAGGTGGAGGCTTCTGCGCACGCGCACACGCGCTGTTTGGCGTTGCCATGGTTACGCCGCCCGAGACCCGGGGGCAGAGCCGCACCATGAAGCTCAAGAGCCTCCTGCTCCGCTATTACCCCCCAGGTACGGCGCCCGCACCCCCCTCCTCCTACACCCTCCGCGCCCGCCGGGCCGCGCCTGGGGCGAGGGGGCCAGCCGGGGAGCGCGGCCTCCGCGTGGGGCTGGGGACCCAGCGCCCTTCCCCGCGCGGTCCTCGGACTTCGAGTGACTCTTGCGGGGTCTTCAGCCCGGACTCTGCCCGGGGATAGTGCTCAGCGGCGGCGCAGGGGGAAGTGGGGTGCTCATTTCCCGGGGTGCGCTTTTCCGGAAGGGGGCCCCCAGAGGGCACGGTGCCCAGCCAGGGGGCGCGGGGTGTGCTCAGAAGGTCCAGTCCGGGCCACTGGCTGCAGTGCCTGGCTGCCACCCGCACCCCCGCCCCCAGGCTGTGTTGGGGACCCCCCCCCCGCCCCATCTGGTACTGAGGCTGTGCAGGATGCGACCTCCCCACACAGACCCCGTTGGGCTGGACAGTGGCTCCCCGCAGAGTCCAGGCTCCTCTGGGGCAGCGGACGCCCCCTACAGGCTGGGGTGAAGGCCCTGGGGGAGAAAGTGGGGCGCAGGGAGCCTGGGTGACCGGCGGCCACGTCCCAGGCCGGGGTCCCCCAGGAGCCAGGCAGCAGTCACCCAGGACTCTGCAGGCGGCCGCGGGCTGGTCAGCTCCCCGGGCTCCTCTCAGAGTCATCGTTGTCAAAGGTGCCCCCCAAAAGCTAGGCGGGAGCCCGCCTGGGGTCCTTATCCGGAGGAGCAGTGATCTCCTGACAGCGCCTCGCAGCCTCTCTGGGCATCTCAAGTCTGCACGAGCCAGCGGCCCCTGATCTGGACCAGCAGCTCCAGGCAGCCTCAGGTCAAGTTCAAGGTCAGATCCACACAGGGCAGGATTCGGCTCCTCCACTGGCTCGGACGCTGCTCTCCACCCCCAGTCTGGGCAGCCTGGCTGCGCGGCTGAGACCCCGGGGGCTATGGCGGCCTTGCCCCCCCCCCTTCTGTCTCCATTTGGACGCCGTCATCATCACCTCCGAGGGGACCTTCGAGCTCCACCACCCCACCTCCTCCTTGAGGCTACTCCTGGTTGATCCCGGCCCCGGAGAGCCGGAGAGGGAGGTGCTGCCGGGGTTCAGGGTGCTGCTGTGCCAGCACATGGGGTGCTGATGACTGAGCTCCCCGGGACGTGGATACAGACGGATGCAGGCTGGCAATCTCCAGGGCTGCTCCCGCAGGAGGGGCCTGGAAGGCGGAAGATTCTCCAGGGAGAGGCCAGTGTCTGCAGGGAGAAAACCCCCTCCCCCCCCGCCCCCCCCCCCCCC